>JAWNMF010000588.1:0-46097 GCA_035044305.1 Drosophila nigritarsus
CATATAGATCTCAGGATTCTAAATGCCAAGGCACCTGGCCACAATATCGATAATGAGCCTCAAAGACATTTGGCTACAATAAAACGTGGCCCCAGACACTCTTACTGAGATGATAATTAAAGGCTGGCAACCCAACCCAATTTTTAAAGCGACCTAATCAAAAGTTCCATAAAAATAATTGCCTTTGCGTCCATTAGGTATTGTATCATCAGTTTATTGCCAGCAATTGGTACTGCTTCCGTGATTGTCATATTCCTTTCGGGCTCAATTATTGGCTTTTGATATTCGAAGCCCAAGCTCAAATTGATCGTTAAGATTGTGTTATTTGCCAAAAATAGCGCATCGTCCGTGTCGCCATTGTAATCAACCAGCTAGAATATGAATTATATTATCGGACCAAAAAAACAAAGAATAAAAAAAGGGATAAAAAAAACGCCAGAGAATAGGAAGCAGACAAAAAAAGTAAAAGACAAAAAGACTAGGACATAAACAAAATAAAAATTGGACAAAAAGTGAGTGCGGACTAAAAGTCAGTATTAAAAATTTGATAGACATGAACAAAGAAAAAAAGCCAAAAAAGCGCGGGTGATAAAAACGTGTTGTGACAAGCGATAAAAATTTAATATAAAATAAAAATTGTTATTTAAATTTGAGAAAAAAAAAAGAATGTCAAAAACGTGTCAAGCAAACTTTTACTCAAAATTTCTACTCCAAAAAAATTCTTATTTCTATTCGTTATTGCTTTTTTGCTTGTGAACTTTCCGTTTTAATTAGGTTGTAACATAAGTTCGTAAAGTTTTTGCTACAAAGATATATTTGAAAACAAATTAATGTTGCAAGCTAATATTCTGCTAAAATTTTTGATTTACAAATGACGATTTTGGTAGAACGGACTTTTTATGTCCTCGATCTATTATTAATTTTTGTGGAAAGCTATTGTGCCTTGAGCGTGTGTTGAAGCGGTTTCCACAAGGATTTTATTAAACAATTAGTCGAGCAACCGCTCGTCACAAATAGAAAAAACAAAACTAACAAAAAAAAACGAAAAATTTGGGCAAATCAAAAAAATTTGATTTGGAAATTTGAAAATTGGCGTTTTGCCCACCGTAACTAAATTGCGCTTTTGGCGCTCAATTTAAATATAAAAATATATTTTATTATTTTTCGTTGCGGCTCGCGACAATTATTCAAAGAGTAAATAAAAATAAAAAATAGTAGTGAATAATTCAAAGATACTTTGAAAAATGGGAAGGGAGTTAGGGCCAGCTATTTGTATAATATAAATTATAATTAACAATGGTTAAAGTAAACTTTTTACCGAGTAATACGATTTTGTGTCGTTGGTTAGCAATGTGAATTTGAGCGGCCTTTCATAATCATAATCGTCTTCAAAATTATAGTAATAAAGATTGCTCAAGGTTGTATAATCGCTGACATAAAGGAATAGAACGCGCCCATTGTCCGCTGCGCTAATACCACTAAAAGCGTTGGTAAAGTGTTATTGGAAATATATTATTAATATAACGACAAATTCAGGTTTAATGTCTCATGACTGGATTAATTTTATGCATCAAAGACGCATCGGAACTATCTTAATCTTCAATTTTTTTTTAAATAACGGGTTGTCCACAACGTTGATTCAAATTGCTGTCCATCAAACAACAAACACTGCTTGAATTTGAAGCATTAATTGACAGAAAAGTGAAACCATGTCAATAAATTACGAAAAAGTGAATCAAAAAAATGCAAAATTTGATAATAGGTTAACATGTTAGAAACGTCTGCAATAATATTTAAAAAAATGGGTTAATTTTGTACATATTTTATCGGTCCATGTACAATTTACTCTAACTGTCGATATACGCTCTAAATCAAAGAACTGACAAAGAATAATTTTTTTTGGAAAATTAATTGGATTTTGGCGAAAAGCCAAAAAAAAAAGTAAAATTTTGAATTTTTTGGTTAAAATTTTAAATTTTTGGCATTATGCCTGAAAATTTTGCAAAAATGTAAAAAAGTAGGGTTACTATAATTTCGGAAAGGAAGTTATTCAATTAATTTGCTAAAAAAATCATCTAAAATTATCTAGTGAACAGTTGGAGAAGCGCATGGGATTACCTCACAGCTAATGAGCCCAAGAACGTACAACACTGATCAAATATTGACAGCTGAAAATGCGGAGCCATTTTAGAATATAATATCACTTGGACAATTACATTTGCATTACCGAATAGCCTTATTTACAGTATTACTAACATTGTAGTATGTGTCGTGTTGAGCTCGTGGAAATCGGCTACAAGAATATCACTCCTGTAATTTGTCCCAAGTCGATGATAAAACAATACTTGATGTTCGTCGGGAGAAGTCAAGTCGTTGGCACGTTTTTTATTATGACTCAGGTATTTCTGAAAATATTAGAACAGAATGAAGACGAAGAAAAGACCATTTTAATTCTAAAAAACCCCAAGTAGTTTCACAAAAGTTCTCAAATTCATAATAATTGTAGTCAAAAGCATCATTAAAACGCGTATGAAAAGAATACACAGCCAATGAGAGCAAGAAAACAAAGCACTATAAAAGAAGCGGACAAAAAAAAAAGGAAAGCCAAAGGGAAGAAGAACGATTAGCATGAGACAAAAATAGAAGAAGCGTACAACAACGCAACAATTATTCAAATATCAAACATGAATATTAATAAATTAATAATAACATCTGATGACTACCCTATACTAGGGCTCAGGCTCCTGACAAAACCTTCTATTACGATTGTACGCCATTTTCAAAATTTGTCATAAAATTCTAAAATCCCTAGTAATGAAAGTCCCAAAAAAACGTAAATCAATTCCATTAAATTACCGAATAAAAAATGCCTTTGTTGTTCATTGACCAAATTAAGCTGCTGTGTTTGATTCCGGGAATCTCGTCCTTAAAATCATTGCCGGTGTGATCACGGAACTGGAAAGAAAAATTATGATTAAACTTTAATTATAAAACATACAAAAAGTTTTAAAGACAAAAAAAAAGAAAGGGTTTTCTACCTTTACTGTCAATATATCGCTTCCTTTCTCTGAAATCGCGTAGGCCATGACTTTGCCGTCGTAGCTAAAGGACGTTCTGCTAATCGCTGTTGTGCCATGTGCAGAGAGAAGGTTTTGGTCGAAGAACAATTTGCCTTTGTCTTCCAACGATTTTTTTCGGTATAAAACGCTGAAATTTGAATTGGTTTTGAATCAAATGCGTTGAATCAAAACTTTTGATGCGCCTTTAGAGAAATGATCATTGTGCTTTGCTCTTGACACAAGTATTTTTTTACCAAAATCTTTCAGGGAATACCACTTGCTATTAAGTAGGAGCCGTATTTTGGGGCAATATTAATTTATTTTTCTAAAAGGATTGAGTTTCCTTATCAATTTTCACTTAAGGGTTATTAGTCGTTTGTTTCATTTTAACAAAGAAAAATGAGGTCAAATTGAATATTATTATTTGCCAGGAAACCAGCGTTACCGTAATCCATAAAGCACATTTTAGAATCTTACTTTTGATTTTGAAGACCGGTATTGAAGTAGTAGTAATAATAGTCGCCATGCTTGTTCATACAACTGTACGTATTTTGATTGATAAGCTTTGTCAAACTGAAAAAAGCAATAAAAAATTGTGCAATCGCTAAAGCGGAACCATAAAGTTTTGATATCATTCATTCTCTGACTATTTTAAGCTTGAATTGAAATTTGTCTTGGCACGAAAACGTGATACCAGGAGAAATTTAAAATTTGATAAAATTTTTGCAAAATTTTTATTTCAAATTATTTATTTTTGATCAATTTTCAATTTTCTTTTTTCCTACGTAACTGTTGGCTTTTATAAAGACCTAAAAGGTAAAACACACATTTTTAACTAGCACTTTGTTCCAGTCTCAACACTCGCACCAATTGAATAGAAAGAACAATTTTTTTATATAAAAAGTAATAATTATGGGACAAACTTTTCACGAAATTTGTTTCGGGTGGCGGATTTCTCAAAGAACGGCGCCGATACAGCGTTCAACTGTCTGACGTATTGTTGTGTTTCCTTGGAATCGGGGTTTTCCATCCACCGATATGGGTCTGACACCTAAATAAAATTTAAATACAACCTTTAATTTTACAAAAATTAACCTTTAAAATGGCAAATCGATTTTGGTTTTTCATGAGTCTTCATAAAGGATAGTTTCCTAGTGGTCAAAAACAAGGAAAGGACGAAAAAAAAAAGTTCACGGTGCTGACACTGCATAAGGTTGCAAGTTCAAAACCTAAGTAACAACCCTTTTTTATTTTTTTTTCTATTTTTTGAGCACACAGGTATAAAAAACGCCAAAATAAAAAAAAACTAGTTTTAAAAGATCTTTTTTATATAAAACGTAAGTTTTTTTTAACATAATGAATAGCCCCTCATTTTCAAGTTAACAAGATATTTTTCGATTGCTGAAATCACTCAACTTATGTTAGCGCTTTGAGAAGCGTCTCTATTAGTCGCCTAAACTTTTTTCTCTCATCATCTGCCATACTTATATATAATAAATCAGCTTGGAGCGCCATATCGAAATAATAACTTACATTATGAAGACTAAAAAATTTTTCGTAAATCGATTCGTTTCGCCGTGCAATTGGATAGTTTTCCGGGTGAATACCAAAATTGAAGGAATCGCTAAAAATAGTGAAATACAACCATAATTCAATACGAAAATTAAACAAAAGTACTGTAATAAGTTAATTACTGTAAATTATTGTAACAACTGTAATGGTGCAACTTTTCAGCATTGTTGTGTAAAAACTGTAACAATTTTATATGAGATTAAAGTTATTATTATTATGCAATTGCTAGGCAATACTGTCATTCTTGCAATATTTAATACCATGATAATACAATATTGTGATTATTGTATTGAGTACAATTAATATAAGCTGATATAGTAGTGCATACCAGTAAAATAGCTTTAACCTACAACTTGGATCAACTTACAAATAAGACAACTGATCAGTAACATCTGGCTTGTGAAAGTGTTCTGACCTGGATCTGAGTGCAGTGTGCCATGGCTATAAATTAGTCAAATTCAGTGGGTCAAATACCTATAAGAAATTGTTTTTCAAACAAAATACTTTTTGATTGCTGAGCACCCGCGTCGAGCCGATAGCAATTTGACCGGCTAATAAAACCACATCCACCAAATTCCATGTGAAAAAAATAGTCATAAGACCGGTCATACCTGTAAGAAGAAAAAATATTTAAGTACACTGACCAAAACTTTTTTTTCAACATTTTTTATTGCAAAAACAAAATTTTTAAAATTGTCTCAGAGGCAAGCAGACAGAATTAAATTTTTATTTTCTTCTTTACACCTCAACTTAATTTGATAATTTGGGTTTGTTATTGTTGTATGATGTTGTTGATTGTATTTTTGGTCGGCGCTTTTTTTTGTTATTGGCTGTTTGCGTATATGTCATTTCACGTAAATAAAAATTTTATTTGAAATAATTTTAAAAATAACAAATGTTTTTTGTACCATTTTGGAAGAAAAAAATTGAATTAAATGCCAAAATTGTATTTCTAACTTTAAAAATTAGTTCAATATTTTCAATCGAATTGTAACAATTTTTTGATTTTAGACTGCTCTAAGAAACAAAAATCAACATTGTATAAAAATAAAAAACAGGGACATAGACATACCAAGGCAAAAAACAGGCAAAGGTACAGGCAAAATAGTATGTGAAACAAATGAAAAGCAAAATTCCACAGGGAAAAATTCTTATAAATTTAATCAAAAACTGTTTTAGGTGCTTTCCGAAAAATGTTTCCGGTAAAATGCATGCTGGTAAATAAATTTTAAGAATAAAGTTCCCCGGCCAAACGTCTTCTGCCGCAAATTTGCAGAGCAACGTTTGTCGGACAATTTGCCGCACAGCAATTTGCCGCACACTAATCAGAAATCAGAATCAGAAAATTCTTTGTTAGTACCTTCAAAACGGCAAAAAGACTTGTCGGCTTGGCAAGAAAAAGTTGAGTTGAATTGTCCCGGTCTAATTGCTTTGGTTCAATCGGAATACTTTAAAAAACGATGAAAAGGAAAAAAAACACAAGAATAAAACCAAAATATTCCAAATGCAATAAAAAGCTATTAAAAAAAAGTCTGGCTATGTAAAAATCGAATATTTACATTAATAATACAAAAAAACGGAGGAGAAATCTTTTTTTTTTCTTCAGTACAATTTTGAAGTTAATATCAATAACATATCATACAACATCAATGAAAATAACAAAAAAAAATAACTTTGGAACAATAATCGGCCTCGATCGCTTTTACTTTTTTCTACTCATGCACTGAGCCGACCGGACAAGGGAAAGGAAGGAGAACAGTAATGAATTTTGTTTACCATTGTTTTAAGAGTTCACATTCCTACTGTTTTGAATATTCGTTTCAATTGCTCACCACAATTGTCATATTAATTTTTTGATTAATAAAGGCTAATCTTTTGGTTGGGCGTCAGAGCATTAACTTATTTGATTCCTCTCAAAAAAAATATTTAATTAGTGTAATTGCGAAAATAAATATTCATAATCTTTTTAGCAAAACGATCCGTTGTGTGAGGGGAACGCATGAAATTTTGGTACCCAAACATCGGTCGCTGGATATTTTTAAATTACTTGTAAGCAAAAGAACTTTTTGTGTTATAAACTCATACATACGGATTAAGGCTAATAAAATATCACCCCAAATATTGTGTTTTTTTTATCAAACAACATTTTTTGAACGACTTTTTAAATAATGTTTAACCATTTTGGAAACATATGGATGGCTTGGACTTATGACCAAAATTTTGAATATTATAAGAAAACTCTTTTCATTTTGCCTTGAATTTCGGCTACTCAATTTCCTTGCAAGCCAACCAAAAACAAACAATAGAGTCTCTACATTTGACACAACGCAAAACCTGCTTATAATTAAATCTGTATTTTTTTATTCTTTACATTAAAGTCTGAAATTAGTCCTAATGGATGAAGCTTAACTTATATTCGTCGGTTTAGGTAAAATAATGTGGCCTCACTTTGAACTCAAATGAAAGCACTGCTCATCAGACTTACGGCGCTACCAACACATAGAAAGCTTTTAAATTTTTAAACCTTGGCGAAATGCACATATCGCCAAGTGTAAAATTATTTAATTGTAAAAAAATTATGCAACTATTTGGCTCTTTTATGATTTCCTTTGATACTTTATCAAATCCAATATTTTTGGTCCGTACGTCCAGTTCTCTCTTTTGCTTTGGGTCTTGCAACTGGTTCTGATGAGTCGAAAATAAGTAAAATATTGTTTTTAAGTTGCAATTTCAAATTTTTTCCACTATTTTTATTTTGTCAACTCGTTCTTATAATTATTACCAGTGCTTTAACTTCAGTCCAAAGTAAGTACACGTTAGTCCAGCTATAATTGACAAATTTGAAAAAACCGTAGACTCAAATGAGAAAAAAATCCAATATTGATTTTTTTACATTGTACTAGTTGGCCGATAAGTCCAACTGGATTATTTAAGTTCAAAACGTCAATTTAGTTTAATTGGACGGTTTGAGTACGGACTAAAAAAAACAAAATGAGTCCAATTGGATGAAATGACCTAACTTTTTTTACTTTTTTAAATATTTATTAACATTACTAAAAACATTAAAATAAATGACCAATTTTAATCTTCGGGTAAACAAAATAAAACGCAATCAAAGATTGTGTGCTTTTTTTTGAAGCGACTCATGATAATCTCTTGCGCAAAATTAATGAGCCATTTTTTTAAAATTATATTAGGCTGAAAATACTTCGACAAAATTTAACTTTTTTAAAAATTATTTATAACTTTATTTAAAACAAATATTTTTTAACAATATATTCACTGCTGAGATCAATAACCTTTGCCCATTTATCGGGTATAGTCCCAATGCCTTTTTTTCAAAACTCAAAGTACTGCGACAAAAAAAAAGTTGTCAACGTCATTTTGAGGTCGTCGCACTTGTCGAACTTTTTCTCGTGCAAATGGTGCTTGGTCGGAATCAAGGTGGTAGTTAGAAGGCGCAATAGTCCGGCAAGTACGGCGAATGAGCAACCCGGTTGCCAGCCAAGTCCGGTTATTTTATGGCGGGTGGCGGAAACAACATGTTGTCGAGCTTGGTGCAAAGTGGGGGCAAGTAGACTGTTAAGCGTCTTGAACGTTTTTCTCACATTGCATCAACAAATTTCTGGAGTTGATCAATAAAGCTGAGACATTCATGCCTATGGGCAGCAACTCGTAGTGGATCGGTCCCTTCACATTTCCCTAAACACATAAAAGATGTTTACATACATATAGATCTCAGGATTCTAAATGCCAAGGCACCTGGCCACAATATCGATAATGAGCCTCAAAGACCTTTGGCTACAATAAAACGTGGCCCCAGACACTCTTACTGAGATGATAATTAAAGGCTGGCAACCCAACCCAATTTTTAAAGCGACTTAATCAAAAGTTCCATAAAAATAATTGCCTTTGCGTCCATTAGGTATTGTATCATCAGTTTATTGCCAGCAATTGGTACTGCTTCCGTGATTGTCATATTCCTTTCGGGCTCAATTATTGGCTTTTGATATTCGAAGCCCAAGCTCAAATTGATCGTTAAGATTGTGTTATTTGCCAAAAATAGCGCATCGTCCGTGTCGCCATTGTAATCAACCAGCTAGAATATGAATTATATTATCGGACCAAAAAAACAAAGAATAAAAAAAGGGATGAAAAAAAAACGCCAGAGAATAGGAAGCAGACAAAAAAAGTAAAAGACAAAAAGACTAGGACATAAACAAAATAAAAATTGGACAAAAAGTGAGTGCGGACTAAAAGTCAGTATTAAAAATTTGATAGACATGAACAAAGAAAAAAAGCCAAAAAAGCGCGGGTGATAAAAACGTGTTGTGACAAGCGATAAAAATTTAATATAAAATAAAAATTGTTATTTAAATTTGAGAAAAAAAAAGAATGTCAAAAACGTGTCAAGCAAACTTTTACTCAAAATTTCTACTCCAAAAAAATTCTTATTTCTATTCGTTATTGCTTTTTTGCTTGTGAACTTTCCGTTTTAATTAGGTTGTAACATAAGTTCGTAAAGTTTTTGCTACAAAGATATATTTGAAAACAAATTAATGTTGCAAGCTAATATTCTGCTAAAATTTTTGATTTACAAATGACGATTTTGGTAGAACGGACTTTTTATGTCCTCGATCTATTATTAATTTTTGTGGAAAGCTATTGTGCCTTGAGCGTGTGTTGAAGCGGTTTCCACAAGGATTTTATTAAACAATTAGTCGAGCAACCGCTCGTCACAAATAGAAAAAACAAAACTAACAAAAAAAAACGAAAAATTTGGGCAAATCAAAAAAATTTGATTTGGAAATTTGAAAATTGGCGTTTTGCCCACCGTAACTAAATTGCTCTTTTTTAATATAAATTATTATTATTTTTCGTTGCGGCTCGCGACAATTATTCAATTGTGCACCATGAAGATCGACTTTATATTTTTAGAGCACATCAAAAAACACTGGTACTTCGTCCATATTTCTCAAACTTTCTTATGGGATACCGACCATTCCATCGAATACAAAGCTACTAAAATTAGACGTTAATTGGTTTTGTGGAAGATGTTGTCCAACTGATGCTATGGCTCGAACGCTCAACTTTTAGGACGCTAAAAAATTTAATGTAATCGCAGCACTAAACACTAAACATTTCTAATGATGCAGTCGAAACATAACTTTTAAAAAAATTTATTGTGGCCAAAATAGAAATTGAAAGACAAAAAAAATAAATCAATTCGAAAAGGTATATAATATTAGAGTTAAGTAGAGTGCAAAAAGTTTATATTTTAAATTATTCATTTGGAGATGATTTATTTGACGGTGGACGTATCGATTAGAGTATGAGTGTAAGTGGAAGGCTGAAACATCATTTCAATTTGATCGCTTTCAACGCGTTTTCCGCCGAAACGATTTTTGAGAATCTAAAAAATTGAAAATTACATTAACAAGAAAAGTCAATGTTTTTAACCAATTTGGTCACAATGGTGTTTCTAGGCGGCTAAAACTGACGATTTAATGCTACATCTTCTCATGACAAGTATTAAAGACAAAATGTGAGCACGTAAAAAATCTAATATCAATAAATATTTTTCAAACCTCATGAATGTCAAGGGATTGACTCAAACTCTTTATATCATGGGATTTTATGACTTCCTGGAAAAAAAAATTAGAGAAATAGGTTGTACTGGTCCTTGTGTTCGAGTCATAGTCTTATTTTATTACAATTCACTTTACAAATAATTTAAACACAAAAGTGACGTACATAGAGAAATTTGCGGAAACGTCGACGATCAATTTCATCGCGACGGCGTTCAATAACCAAAACGTTGTCTGACTCCTGTACTATGCGCGTCGATCCGCCAATGTTTTGTAATTCCAACTCCTAAAATTAATAATGAGTAAGCATTTTGCAACATAATTTAACCAAATTATTAGATACCCTAACGGAAAAGTTTGGTTTTGCTCCGAAACAAAATTCTGTTTGGGACAAATTCGAATGAACCTGTAATCAACTGAATATTTTTCGCCAAAACATTTTGCATACAAATAATCTTACTAGTATATATATATATATATATATATATTTTACATCAAGACAAGGCACAATTAAAATAAGATTCTATTAAAGCCTAAATCAATAAAAAGCTAACAAAAACGGTAAAGGGCAAATTTACAAAAATCAATCCCTCTGAAACTGCTTGATAAAAAAAAAGCCAAACAGATTATCAACTGAAGCTTTTTATTAAGCTTATTAGAAAACCTAAGCAAAAACATATAGTTCAGTAAAATTATAAGTTGAAGCTGTTAAGTGTTTAAGTACAATCTTAAGCTTTAACCTATGAATAAAACTAAGCCTAACTCTAAACCTAACTCTAGGCAAGTAAATAAACTTATGCTTAAACAGAAGACTTAGTAGGTGCTTAATGCTAGACTCTTTTTTGAAGTCAACTAAAACCTTTATCACAACCCCCAAAACACATAATAATAGTCAGCATTCAGGCCCAATTGAAAATATTAAATTACTTCATTGGCTTTGCGCGGGTGTACCACAAGCGTGATGTGCGGGCCAAAATCGTTGGCAATCCTTCGCAACATTCCAACAAAACGATCTTGTATATTCAACTTTTCTTGGGCGTTCAACGCGTCGTTGTTCAACGTCGAAAGACCGACCAAAAACTGCAAATTGTCAATGACGACGTGTTGTATTCCGCCGGCAATCACTTGCTCTTTTATGGCCTAAAATTGAGAGGGAAAAAGGCTATATGAATAGAAAAAATATCAAAAAAGTTACGTCGGCTATCTCTTTTGTCGTTTTGTTGCGGAACTCATCGACTTTCATTATAATCAAGTTGGCGTGAGTACGCTCAAATCTGTCTAGCCACATTTCTACGGACGCGTGATGATCGATGCGATGGAGGGGAATTCTAGAACGAAAAAATTGAAATGTTAATTAACAACACAAAAAAGGGCTATTTCAATTGTTTGGCACAAAACTTTCTATAACGCTCAAAGTTTTAGGTTTAGATAAAGATTGCAAAGTGAATTAATAAACTAACAGTTCACCGGCTCTCTAATCATTAAACGGACTAGTTTACTACAAACGTTCCTAATTTTTAAATATTACCCAACCAGGACGTTTGACTTTTGATTTACGCAAACAAAAAGACTCAAAAAAACCCTTGTGTCAAGTTCTCTTTTATCAAGCTCTATTCTTATTAAGCTAGACGCTATCTCACCCTAAAGGCATTATTCCAGGTTTTAATTAAAAATCAGCAAAAAAAGTTTGGCTTTGCAACATTAAATAAACCAAAAACAAAGCAAAATGCGCACTGTTCGCGTACCTAGTGAATAAAAAAAAATAAAAGACTTATTGATTTTAAATTCAGAAAACTAAGTTTTGGAAGGCAAGCAAGCACGCATTCAGCTTGAGCTTTTGGCAAAAAAAAACATTTGGGCTAAAACTCATATGGAAAGGTCTTTCGGCGCAACAATAAATCAAGACAAGCCAGCTCGCGTTTCACAAAACTAAATTTAAAGGAAAAAAAAGGAAACTAAAATGCTGACATACTTCATGCCGTTGTGATAGGTACGCGAACGTGCCAAACTGCGCAAATGCGACGGCCTTTAATACAAATAAAATGATTTAAAGCCAAAAAATTTAATGGATAATTACAAACCCAGCAAATTGAACAATCATCCATTTTAGGATTTTCTCCTCCGACATTTCAAAGCTGCAAAAAAGAGTTCGAATCTGTAAAAAAAAGTAGACAAAGTCAATTGTGAATTATTTTTAATTAACAAAGCACAAAATACAGAGTGTATGTGATGCGCAGAGCAATTTATTTGAGTCCGAAATGAGTCCACGTAAACACACAAAACAAGTATGACTGAACTTATAAATACATTAAAAAGTAGCGGTGACTGATGAACACCACGGGTGAGTCTTTGTCTAACGTCAGACAGAAAAAACAAATAAGAGGGTTACGGATCCTTTACCCATTAAAAAAAAAAGCAACTCCAAATTCTCAACTCCTAACTCCAAATTCATTATTAAATGAGTCTTCTGGTAAAGTCCTAACAAAAAATTCGTCTGTACTCATTATGAACTATAGTGATGTCTGTTAAAGCCTATTTTGGGTTAAAATTTCTGCGCTTTGCGTTCATTTTCCAAACATAATTTTTTTTCAAGATTAAAAATGTTATGACGTACAATGTTTATGTGCGCTAAACGCAAAAAAATCTAATGGAAAAGTATTATAGAAGAAAGCATAGAAAAATATTATTATAACTGTTTCAGGCCCTAGCATTAATGGATTTTTAAAGATTAAAAGTTTATTACGGTCATGACAGCAAAAGCGTTTTTTTAATTGTTATTGTCTTTAATATTTTGAACTAAAAATCAGTTTAAAGATCTACGACATTTGGTCTCAAAGACATTTGCTTTCATGGATGGACCAAATGTCTTGAGACCAAATGTCTTACCACCAGTTTAATAACGGTTTGGGATTAATAAATATAAAACTAATTATACGTTTATATAAACCTAAACACTAAAAAAAACAACTAAAAACTACCCCTTGTGTGTACAGATCCATAGCGTACTCGCACAAAAATGTTGTCTTGCCGTAGCCGGTGCCGCCGGTCAAAACGGTTAGCTCGCCGGAACGAAAACCACATAAATAATTGTTCAAGATGTCGTAACGCTTCCACTAAAGTATTTTAAAAAAATGAATTTCAAGAGATTTGCTCACAGTAAAAACAATTCTTATCAAAAAGTAGTCTTCAACTTATTTTTGGAGATAATGTTTATGAAAAATACATTTTTCATACTGTTTTCATCGCTTCTTGAGATCTTTGTAAAAAATTTATTTGAAAGAAAGCAGTCAAATATTTTACAAATATTTGCCAAATCAGTTGCCAGAAAAACTGTCAATTTTATCTAAACAACTCATACCGCACAGCTCACTTATTGTCTAGCAGCAAAAACAGCACTGCTAAAAATTAAGCCAGCAGTAATCTTAAAATTTTCATATGCAATCTACGTATTAGAGTTTCTCAAACTTTATGCGGTGTCGCGTCCCGCGAAACATTTCTCAAAATTAATAAAAATACAGTTCATTTATTTTCCAAAACAATATTTCTATCTAAATTCATAATGAACGCTTTTTTTTGTTTAAGGCAATCTTCTAAGGATTACCGCTGTTTTTTATTTAAATTTATTTTAATAAAGATATTTGTTCTTAGACCCTCCCATAAATTAAAAGCAGCTTTTCTGTTTTTACATGAGGTATAAAATCAGTTCTTTTATTTGAGTCCAAAATGAGTCCAGGTGATTTCAGTTTAAACGTACTGAAACTGAGAAACAAGCAAACATGAATCTACATCGACGCTAACACTACCTCCTTGATTCCAAAGATATGGTCAAAGAGCTTTTTTTTCTTTATATACACGATGAAAGAGAGCGAAATACAAAAAGAAAGAAAAAGAAAATAACAACAAATTTAAACACAAATAAATTTCAAATAATGTTTTCTTCATTATTTCGTTCCCAACAATTCTGAAAATTACTGATAAAACCCATATTAAGAAATAGTCTAAACTCATTATGGACTCCAATGAAAGCTTTGGATAAAATTAAATTAAATCATAAAATTTGAAAACCAAATACAGTAGATTTAACATTGGCATATTATTCTGAAATTGGTGGTAATTTAAATTCAAATAAACGAAATTACATTTAATGGGTATAGCGTTTGCAATAATTTAAAAAAAATAATAAAATCGATGGAGACAATCTTAAGAAATACCCCATAGACAGTATTACTTGAGCCATGCCGGTTAAACGCGACTTGGTTTCCAAAATCTCATTTTTCACTTCCTCGCGTATGTCAATAAGTGAGCGGAAACCGCGGTAGCGTACACGTACAGCCTCTTGAATGCCGTGCAAAATTTCCTTACTGCGATTGTCTCGTATTAATTCAACAGGGCGCTCAACTTTCCTTAAATATTATATAATTCAACGTGTGTAATATTTATTAAACAAGTTTGGCTCAACGCTAAGAATTTGGAAGAAAAATTGAACAAATCAATTGGGATCCAAAAGTTTTTGACACACACTGAAGTTTCAATTAAATAATCGTCGTATGATTGTACAATGAGGGTGTCAATGCAAATGATGGTCTTGAGGTTCAGATTATTTATCACATTGCAAGTTTTACAAACATTTTTTGATATCATAATAAATAATGTAATATTACGATTCAATGGGCAAGAAAAAAATGAAGCATTGCATAATACAGAAAAAAAAGTTGATAAAGGGCTCGTCGTCAAATAAAATTGAGAAATGCCATACCATAAAGTTTTAAACATCAATGACTTAAAACAATTAAAGTGTCATTTTTTGTTTGATAAGCATAAAAGTAAAAGCTGTAATATTACTACGAGATTGTAACTTTTCATACCTTACCAGTTGAATGTCAAGTTTTTAAACCTTTTCGTGCTAAATAATAATTTTTAATTAGTCATCTTGAACTTATTTTATTGTTTTTGCAAGGTTTTGTTGGCAAAATGTTTATAATAATGTGATAGGCCAAGGAGCCAAGCACAGTAGGCTTAAAATGTCCAACCGTTCATTAGGGATATCATAACATTTTTTGACATTAAGGAATGGGCAGCAAAGTAGCCAATCGGTCCTCATGGTGTTGTTTATATTTTAGCAATTACCCGACATCCGCCAATGTTTATATATATATGCTAGCCGTGTGAAAATACAAAGCTTAAAAAAAAAAAAAAATAAGTACAGAAATTTGATGACCAACATCTTAAAGCCTTTTTCCACGCTGTCAAAAACCTCATTTATTTTACAATAGACTAAGCAAAAAAAGCATTACGTCACAATGTAGCACCTAGACGCATTCAAGTACGAAGCGTAGTCTTTTGCGTGGTGTTCATGAATTTGCGGGAACCAAAGATAGATCAGCTCAAAGTCTTCCAAGTACGGCAACACAGCCTGGTCGAGGCGCTCGCCGTTGGGCAGTGTGAGCGCCGGAATCCCGTTTGTCGCGTCGAACACGGCCAGTGCATCGCGCTCATTTGTTGTCAACACAACGCGGTTGTCCGATGGTGATAGGATGTGATAGCCGAAGATACCCGAAAATCCTGACTTGCTACAAATCAGGATATACATAGTTAGGCCTCCCAGATTATAAATATCATGTTTATATAATGTTCAAGAAAATTTTTTGCCTAAAAGTAATAACAAGTAAGTAGAAACGAAATTGTAACTAAAAACAAGCTTTACTCCCAAATTTACGATAAAATTGAGCCTTAGCCAAAGTATGAGCATAAAACCAAAGTTTTTTTTTGGGCTCATGCTTAAACTTGAGCTTAGGTTTAATATTCAATCATCCTGGTAAGCCTCCTAAAAATTCCGTTAAGTCCTTTGTTTAAAAGGAAAACACAACTAAAACGCTAAAATTTAATTCAAGCAAAAAGTGTTCAATACAAGTATGCTAAAACAAAATTTAATACAAAATAAATACCCAAATTCGTCTGCTTCTGGAAAATTTTCCTTCTTCAACATTTCACCGGTACGACGAATGACTTTGAGGCCGCACGGCACTCGAGCACGTGTGGCTGGACCACGGTAACGAGGATAGCACAATGCCGGCTGATCGTATCCATCCATGTGCGCCTTCACAAAATATCGCGACAAAGTTTCTGTCGAAATTTTCTAAACGATTTTTGAACAAAAATCAAACATAAGGGAAAGAATGAGAAAATGGCAATTACATCAATGCCCAACTGGGCGCGCAACGAGCGAAATTCTGTCTGGTCTTCAATGTTGCGGATTTCCGTAATGTCAATGGCCTCATTCCAAATATTTCGAATCTGGGGATCCATTTTTGGCCCGGCAATGGAGTAGTCGGATCTGTAGTCGTCTCCCACAATGACGGTCGGCAGGCTCAAGTCGCTTTCAATCTTTGCGTCTACTACAACAAAAAGTGAGAAAGTTCTTTTAAGTCTTTTAAAACCGGTTTTACCAGATGGCAACGATGTCAGAGAGGCCGCCTTGGAAACGCCTGCGTTGATCTCCAACAAATTTTGCCCACTATTTAGGTTGGAGCTACTTTTGTCGTTTAGTCCTCCACTGTTTGAGATTTCGCCAACCTTTTCGTTGCGGGATAATCTACGAGCAGAAAATTTATCGGCGCTAAAAAAAGTTAAACTTATTTGAATTAGCATCTAATTATTAGACGCAAATAGACTAAGTCAACAACAATGCATAAAATTTATACAAACTGAAATATTGTACGGTAGGCTGGATTGACTGAACGCCGTACTGTCTGTCACCTTGTAATCAAATGTATTGTGGAGTTCAAAGGTAAAGCCAAAGTGTCAGAGATAAAATGAGAAGGGTGATCTATTATAAAATGCTATTAAATCGCTTTTAAAACCGATAGTAATGAATTCAAGAATCCTTACTATTTCAATTATTCCAAGATTTCGAATCATCCGAAATTTTGCAAAGGTTTCATCCTCTATTAAATTCCTTGAATTTTAGACCTACTTTCCCATCCAGCGTCGCTTCATTCTCAAAACGTGTCAAAAATTTCCCGGGGCTCCTTTGCCGTATGAAGAAGCAACGGTTATTTTTTTGGATTGCACAAAACGTTTAGATTTTTTAAATGCATAGCATAACTTATTAATGGCCTAAGCCTAAGCAAAGCCAAAGCCTACGTATAGACTAAATTTACAAGCCTAAGCCTTAAACTTATTATAATGCAGCTTGTATTTCAATAAATAGACAACCTTAGACTTTAATCGTCATCTAAAGAACAGCAACAAGGTGAAAAATGCAATTAATTATTTAATTACTTACTAAATGACTCATAAACGGTGCTTGGATTTTCAGGGTTTGTTGGTTGTTGAATCAAAGCAAAGATTTGCCAATAAAATTACATGAGTGAGAAAATTACACAATAAAGCATGAGTAGCATTTGGCATAAAATTTTACAATAGGTTAAAAAAATAGGTTAAAACATAAAAATTCAATGTATTTTTTCTGTTCGTATTTTATTAGTGAAAGTTCATTTGGCTCCAGCTGTTAATTAATGCTCCAAATCCAAGCATTGCTCATGAGACAATTGAAACAACTATTTAATTTGGTTCAATTAAGAGCCTTTCAATTCCTGTAATATTTGTTAAATAAATCTCCAAATTTGTTGGCCCAACAAAAATAAAAACATTATATAACACAAAAAACGACAGCGATTAGTGTTACTGCAAATAAAAAAAACTGAAAAAAATGCTACGGCTCGTATAATACAGAGCCCTTATGGGAAAAATAGTCAGTTTACTATGTTTTTTGAACAATCTCACAAATTTATTTTATAAAATTTTTTTCAAAATTTTACTTCCGTCACATTTTGTAAAGAAGTAGGTAAAATCGTGCCAATCTTTTTGGCAATTAAGTTTAAAAAATAGTAATAACAACTAGTAAAAAAAATATTTTTTCGGTTGCAGACAAATTTAATTTTAGGAGAAGAAAGCGGGGAGACTCAAAATACAAGTGTAATAAGACGCAATGGCATATGAAAAAAATTATTCGTATTGATAAAACAATTTGTCTCTAGAGAAAACATAGAATTCATGGAAACAACATTGGAGCTTAATCATAGAGACAATTTGTGAGTCACGGATTTTTAAATTATAAACTGCAAGCCATGAGACTAAATGATAAAAAATTTTGCATAACAAATTTATGTTAAGCGATAATAATTGGGCGCAAATTATAGATGCAATAACAAATCGTAGGACATTTAAGCATAAAGAAAATGACTAGTCAATAATGTTCAATTGAAAATAAATAATGGCGTATAAATCACCTACTGTATTTTCTAATTCAAGCACCGTAATTCAATATTTTACCTAATTGAGGCGGTTCAATGCGCGGGACTAGCAACTAAAATATTTTTGCCGTGACGCATTGAAAAGTAACAAAGTCACAAGCCCATATGACGCAAATATTATTATACAGCACGCTAATATTTATTAAATAAATATCACACGATGCAGCAACGTGTTTGCATATGTTTGGTTCAAGGATAAAAAACGCCGAATTAAAAGACCCAAAATTCAAAATTAAAACTAAAATAAAAAAAATTATAGTGTAACGAAATAAATTTATTTTAATTTTTTGCCATGAATACAGTAAATAACACAAAATGAACCATATGTTAAAAATTGTGAAAGCACTTATTTTTTTGTCCGGTGTAATCGATTAAATGTAAAATAGTGGTTGATTGACCAATATGTCAAAAAACCAAGACGCATTGTAAGTCTGTGTGTGCTTTCTTTGGTTATATAGTGCATATCAGCGTTATAGTAAATCCTCAACCTCAACGTCTTCCACAGTCTGTTAAATTTCGAATTTCGACAACCACAGCAAAATTAAGTTCCATTCCAAAAAAGCCCACATTTAGGTATATTTAATCACAAGAAATAATTACAAAATTACAAAAAAAAAAGTAAATTGTCTGGGAAGAAAATCCATGTTTTTCATGCAAGCTTTTCGGAAAAAAAAAAGTCGGAAGGGATATATCAAATCATTAAGTCGTCATGTCACTCTACTTTCCACAAAATCGGTTTTAATGACAAGAAATTAAAATTGTCGAGCATTTGGCATGAATGGCAAAATTCAACAATAAGTCAATGTTTTAGACGGAAAATTGTGTTTTTTCAATATTTGTTAAAAAAAAAAAATTTTATAAGCGATTCTTCTTCTTCTTACATCATGCTTTGACCAAAGTTCGTGAAAAGACCCTGAGCCGACATATTTAAAAAATTTTTTAACAACGCCCTCATTCTTTAGGATATCTTATTACCGGCACAAAAAGGTCAATACTATTGCGAATTGGCCGGCAGAGTTTGGCACTGCCGAACAAAAAATGTAGTATACATTAAATAGAAACGATGTTTCAAAAAAAAAAGTAATCAAACCTTTTGAATTTTAGAATGAGAGCAACATGCAAAAAAAAAGGATTAAACTAATTAAACGCCAAAAAAATGTTAAGCAACAGCAAAAACACCAACTCATTACGAAGTCGGCGCACATTCTCCGCGTGCTCCACTTTTCTAAGTCTTTCTTTCTCGCGTTGACGATTCACCAAATCCAAGTAGCTTACACGATCGTATAAGTCGCTGTCAATCTGCAAAAATAAATTTAAAGTAAAGGTTAGCAGGAAACAGGACCAAACCTCGTCGTATTTCAACACAACATAACGATTGAGCTCTTCCAGCTCAGTGGAATTGGTCGAGCCTAAAGTATTCAACGATAGAGAAGCGGCCGCCGGCTGTTGAGACATAACACAATTTAGGGCTTATTCAACGGAGCTAAGAGATTATCCCTAAATAAAATAGCTTTGAGTCATGTCCTGGTTGGGTTTGAACTTTCTTTTAAAGAATTTTAATACCAACGTAATATCCGAAATGTGGCATTAGATTTTTTACCCCAAAAACGATCCTAAAAAAATGACTATAAGAAAAACAACTCTAGAGTACTGGAGTACTGGAAATGGAAACCATTCAACTCATCCCAATGACCAACTACGATTTTGAAACACCACAGAAATTTTTCTTTTCAAGAAATTAAAAGTAACAACAAAAAATTTGTTGATTTAACTTGCAACTCATTGCAGTATAGGTTTAAAAAATATGAGGCTAAACAACCAATCTTTGTCTATTGTTTCTTCAAATTTCCAACGAGCAACTTCAACATGCCATAAATAATTTCAACAAAGAAACAAATTCAAAATTGTATCAGGTCTTCAAAAATGGGTTGAAGCAGTATGACGTGAAATGGCTTTAGTCAAAACTTTAATTAATTTCATTTAAAAAAAAACAGGACAAAAATTTATGCTTTTAGACAATTGCTAACCTTTCACTTGATCCGTAAGAGCCAGATCTATTGGAGAAAGTTCGGTAATTAATATGAGCTTTTATATTTTGCGCCTTTAAGAAAGACCATGAAAAAACAATAAATGCACTCAAAAAATCAAAGCCGTAAATTTCAGAGAGCTTCAGAAAAAAATTTTTAAACTTTACAAATGTGGAATTCAGTCGCATTGTTTTGTTTTAAAACAGTAACAAAGTAATCAGCCCTAGGCGTCTGATAACCGTTTTAACATTTCACATCATCCTTGAAAACAGATGATGCTTCTGTAAGTATTAATCCGACAAGTACAATTTTTAAAATTAAAAATTTCGAACAAAAATTTGCACTTAAAATACGAAAAAAAAAGTTTAAAAAAATCTGAAAAAATGACCAATTCCATAAAAAAAAGGATTTTCAACGGTCAAGCCTCTTCAAATTACCACAAACAATGGCATGTACAACGCTGAAAATTCTAATTTTCCAGGTTAAAAAGGAAAATTGTAATTGTGTACACATTCCATACCGGAAAAGCCCAATTTTATGCGACTATACTATAAATTTTGCATTTGAAAAATACACATAAAACCGCTCGAAAATGGTTGAAATGAGCAGCGAACAAAAAAAAACGAAGAAGGAAATCGGCGCCATGAGATTTCCAAAAAACGTATCCCAAAAAAAACATACCTTTAAACCTCCTACCGCTTGACATTTGCTCCAACAAATCAAAATAAAACGACCAATTTATGTGAACATACCACAATGCCTGCATTTTATTTTCTCGACAGCGATTAGTCTGCCAAAAGGTAAAAAAGGTTGAGCCGAAAAAACTAAAAGAAAAAAAGTTTTGAAAAAAACACCGAAAATTTTTTTGTAATAACACATGTTAACATGAGATTAAACGTTTTTCGCAAAACGTTTAATCTCCCGCAATTGTATTTCTTCTCCCTTCCTTCCGGCAATCAGTCACTAGAAATAAAAAGGAAATAAAGTATTAGAATACGATTATTGAATATGCCCGTATTTAAAATTTTTTTTCCCCCACAAAAAAATGTAAGAATAACGAAAAGGAATAAAAAAGGAATAAAAACACGTTTTAAAATATAGTATTTTTACACGGATGAATTCATAAAAGGCAGTTTACAATAAAGTGCTTTATACTACTCTCCCCCCCCCCCGGGGATCCCTCCCATATTTTGGCCTATTTTCCCTCCCTCGTTCCCCGTCGAAAAAATTCGGGGTTTTCCCCTTTCCCTCCTAGCCTGGGGATTTAATACAAGACCTACTTTATACAGTGGATTGACCACAGTTAAAGGACGCGAGAACGCCAATCCAGCGTTGTAATCACTATTTGTGGCCGGACACCATTTTCTTTTCTGTTTAGTAAAATTCGTGATCTTTTTTTTCTTATTATCTTAGTTTTTTAGTCGAGAATGGCATTTCTGTCAGAAAAGAACGAAGTGATAAATTTTGCCTTGAAACGTTTTTTTCACTTTATTTTTGTCTGTTCAAAAATACAATATGTAGGCCATTTTTTTTTAAATTTTTTTTTTGAAAATAGCTTTGAAAAGTAGTTTTCTAATCAACTCGCTTTTTTTAAATTTTCTAATCAAGTTTTATGTACGTCTGATTATGTTGAATAAATCAGTGGATAAGTCAATTGTCATTTATCAATTCTACAAGGTGTAAAATAATTTATCATAAATTGCAAAAAAAGTTTGTTTTGGCATTGGCTTGCAACTTATAAACATATTCTGTAATATTTCGACAATTCTAAGTAATAATGACTTGGGTAGAAAAGCACACTTATTATACTTTTGCCATTTTTATATACCAACATTTTTGTTTACTAGAATATTATTGGAGTATTAAAGCTTTATACAATTATTTTACAATAAACTCCAGCTTTATCAGTCTCGCTCTTTACTGATTATATGTACATGCATATGTATTCAATATTGTCAACAACAAATTTTGTCAAAAGGAATCGAAAACAAATTTCCTGAAGCGCACAAAAGCAGACAAAAATTGCCAAAATTTCGTTTTTTTTTGTTTGTTTTTAGTGATATCTTTCTTTTTTCGTTTTTCTCTCTTTACCATTTTTGCATCAGCCACAACACTGGGTCGGCGTTCAGTCGGCGGCATGATCGGCCATTAACGAAAAGTAAAAACAAAATGTTAAATAAATTAAATAAACAAATCGAATTACAATTTCTCTGGCAAATAAGGAAAATTTTTATAATTTATTTTGCACAAAAAAATAAACCAAAAAAAAAGAAAACAAGTGATAAGAATTTCAATGTTAACAATTACACAATTTAAATCCGCAATTTTCAAAAATAATGCCAGAAAAATTTGAAACTGGTTTAACCGAAAGCCTCAAAAGGCACCTTTACGACGATTGATGGATGGAAATGATGGATGGAAAATGATTTGTCCTGACAAGAAAGCTCTCAAAAAATTCTCAAGAATTTCAGCTATTATGTCCATTTTTTTTATCTAACTTAAAAGACAGAAAATAACAATTTTATTAGGTAAATAAACTGTTCCCCCATGGCATCGCTAAAGCCTTAAAAGGCTTTCACAAATAAAACTTGGCTTTTTCAAAGCGTCAATCCTTCCTACAAAGATACCATTATTCGCACATCGTTCAAAAATTAGTGATTTGATCAAAAATTTCTCATTCAGAATGGTTTTAGCGAAGAATCTCCAATGTGGCGGCCAGCGACTCCAAAATGTCCTTAGTCTTCCACCTCTAATGCTCGCCCTGTTTGAAAAATTTTTGCCACAATTCACCGTGCTTCGGCTCTGCAAGCACACAGCGCCTCTTTACTTTATCGCATAGAAAGCTAGAAAGCTAGACATAGAAAGCTTAGCGGGTCAAAAAGTGCAAAAAGTTACCGTTGTGCAGTAAATCATTTCAAACCTGTAGTAATAGGCTTACGTGTTGCCAAAGTCTTCGTTGACTTTTACTATTCGGTCGAACCAATTGCGCGCCTTTGAGATTTTACGCTCCGACCAAAACAGCTTAGCGACCGCCAACGGGTGTCGTGCTCGCACTTGCACAACGCATCCGTCGATTTGGCAGTAAATTTGCTCTAGAAAAATAGCTTCGGCCTATAGTCTACCTAAAATTTGATCGATTTTGAAAAATAATTGCTAAACTGAGACTGCCATATCAATAAAAAGTCATAATTGAGCACATATTATCATATGTAAAACAGCGTCCTTCTGTTAATAATTGCATATTTTTTTGGCGGGTGCAAGTCGTAAAAAGAGCTGTTGAGTTAGTTATCAATCATTTACAATTTATAAATGTTACAAAAATTTACAAGAAATTCGCATTGCGTCACATCAATAATTAAATTTATAGAAAGCGGTCTATGTATTTACTCCCTCCCAGAAAGTGGTTTAAAAACAATAAGATGCCGGACGAAAAAAAAGCGGACAAATAGGGGTGAGAGACCGAGCATCATGTAAAACTTCTCAAATTCGGAAACAATTTAATTTCTTTTTTTCAAAAAGGAGATTGTCTTTTCCAACTCGTTGAACACCACTCGAGGCGCGCCGTCTTCATCCAAAAGCGCGACAAGGGCGCCGACTTCCTAGCCTTTGTAAAAACAACGAGCACGCTCAAACTCCTCGTTCTCTGACTCCAGTTTCATAATCGCTATCCAGGCGTCCTCGGAGTTGGGATTGTGGCTGAAAGCCTTCGCCAAACTCCGACGACAGCCGTCCACGTCGTTCTTATTGCACAGCGACTTGGCATACATACATCAGCCAAAAGTCCTCCTCACAAAGATACATCCAACATATTCTTGTAGCACTCCACTGTGCCATGATCGTTCACACAGTCAACTTAAATGTTGTTGGATAACTCCTCCACCACAAAGTCGTAGATGGCGCTTGCGCACTCATAGGCGTGCTCGTTGGCAAACCGCTCCGCGTCTTCAATCCACGTGTGCTTACGATCCTCCACGCCGACGTCGTAGCCGGCTGTAGCCCATGACGTTTTCGATAAAAAAAAATCCTCAATAGGAAAGTTTAAATTTTCGAAAAGCAACAGATGCGCTTTTTTTCACTTATTGCATTGTGTTAATTATAATCAGAATTATTCCGCTTACAAAATATTCTCAACCTGTCTTTATGTGCATTAAACACTAAAACA
The DNA here is from genome assembly GCA_035044305.1 of Drosophila nigritarsus. Taxonomy (NCBI): domain Eukaryota; kingdom Metazoa; phylum Arthropoda; class Insecta; order Diptera; family Drosophilidae; genus Drosophila; species Drosophila nigritarsus. The sequence goes on from JAWNMF010000588.1 coordinate 24,724, forward strand.
GCAATATATTTGAATTAAGCCTCGGTTTCAATTCGTTAAACAAACTTTAAAAAAACGAAAGTATTTTGATCTCTCACTAGGGTTTATTATTCAATAACATAAAAATTGCACCCATGTGATTCACTTTGGTTGAATGTGTAAGCACTACCAACAGCTTCAGAGAGTCAACCACAAAGGCCCCTTTTCTCTATATACCTGTGTAAGGGAGAGTATCCCAAAGGTCAACATAAAAAATATTTTTACTATACCGCCCGGCGCTCGCATCATGTATCATTAAAGCTTTTATATAGTTAGAATATTAATTTAAATTGTTTAAAAATGAAAGAGAGAAAATAGAAAATATTTGTTTATAAAACCAGTAATATTGAAGAAAACATTAATCAATGCCCCGGAAGGCAAACACGCGCACACACAAAAGCAAAGGCCGAAAAGGTGGTTAGGGGATCTTGTATGAGAGGATTGGGCTGCCCGGACAGAACGCAATAGGGGTGTATGGGACTTAAGTGGCTGTAACAAGACCGTTTCCCAATAATTCACAAAATTCATGTAAACTCTGAAACATGCAGGCTATTCCTACTAAAAAAAGCAGAGGCTTGTAAAATAGCTATTAAACTTAGGATAGCACAATGTATATGTTATAAGGCATTGGAAAGTACATTAAGAAGCTCAGACACAGGGATATTCCTTTAAAACAAGGCCGATACAAAACTTTTCTACTCACTGATTTATAACATGGTCGTTCATAATATGGAAATTTTAAAACCGCTTAAGAAAGCTCAGAACCTTATTATAGAGCCCTTTTTCTCTCCGTAGGAGTTTTATGGCGATTTATCTCATATATTAATTTAAAAATTAAAATTATAAAATCCAATCAATTGTAAAAATCAGCTATTTTTGGCATGCCACAGAAACTAATCTATATTAAATTATTAAATTTGAAAAAATAATATTTTAGAAATTGGAAATATATTAATTAATATAAAGCATAAGTGATAGGCAGACATTCTCCCCAAACCACCAATTTCATCAAACACAATCTCAATCAAACCATCAAAAAAAGTAAAAAAAAACAAAATCTAAGTGAAAACTACTATTCTTTAATTCTAAACATCATCAACGACTTTTTTGGCTTAATGTTGTAAGTCGTGCTCTTGCCGTTGGTCAGGTACCACGATTGTCCCTCTCCAATAGAGCTGTTTGTGCCGTACAAACCGTTCAAAGACATGAGTGTGTGACTGCCGTGCCACCATGCTCTGAAAAAAAAATTGGGTAAAACTTATATTATGCCTGGAATGAATGTTTTAAGACTTTTAAAAAATAAGGAAGAACAAGTCCTCGGACAGAGTCCTAACTGGTCTTACGACGATGTAAAGAGCTCTAATATAAATAATTTTTATTTTGAAATTATTCACTAAATTATGATCCAAAAAGAGCGCTTTTACACTTTTTTTTTAATTTTGCCCATGCTTGTCCTAGAATTAAGTCTCAATTGATCCTACAGCGATTATTTAGGTTATAATTCACAGAACATTTTTAATTTTTCGCAAAACTACCAGCCAAAAAGATCGTTTATAGTTTTTAAAAATTGGGCCCGTGCTTGTCTTATTAAAAAGTCTCAACAGATCCTAAAACGATCAGTAGAATATTAATATACAATTTTCCATTTTCGGCCAAATAGTGGTTTGCAGTGAGTAATATGACATTCAAACAACTAAGACTTTCCCGGTTCTGTTAAAAAGTCCAGCATAATCAAAAAAATCAGATTAAAAACACTCAAATCTTATTGAAAGCCTAGATATGCAAAATTGAAGCTTATAATCGATACCCTAGACAAAGCTGATTTGCATCACAATGTCTCTGTGGAGTTCTGTTGAGTTAAGTTTTACAACACAAATCCCAAACAATGTTCTGAAAATCCCATTTATAAAACGGTTCAAAACACGTCTCAAACCGAAACAAAAATCAAACCCCTTATGACGAAACTCCGCCGTGTGTTTAGTCGAGTTGGAGTTGTTCTTGTCGACCGTCAAAAAAGGCTGGCCTTCATTCAACTTGGCAAAATAATCTACGGTATTGACCGCCGTCAAATTGCCTTGTACAAACTTTAAATAATTCAACTTGTAGGAATCCGACTTGCCCGCCATCTGTATAAATAGTCAAAGTTAAAATTTTTTTTTAAAAAATAAATTAAACAAACCGAAAAATCCCAATCACCCCACCAAAACCCTTCGTCGCCCATACCACTGCACTTGTTCTTCCTCTGACACCAGTCGCCAATCAGAACAATCCGCAGCTGCAGCATATAGTAGCGTCGTGAATAGCTATACAGCTTCTCAAGGCCCAGCCAATGGTCGCCGCTCACTGCGCCAAAACCATTTTCGTATTCATCAAAAGTGTTGTTCCAGAAGTGCGGCTCCGGGCCGGTCCGCCTACAAAATTATTATAATAAAAGGAAAGCATTATTTGTCAAACGGGCGACACAACAATAACATATCGTCTTTGCCGCTTAATATTAAAGCAATTCTGCTCAACGGCAGTGCTTTTAATTTAATTCTAAATTAGTCCAAAGGGCTTTTTTGCTCCGGCTTTAACAGCCACTTGCATACTCAAATAGCAATAAAATTGGAATCTAAAAGATAATTTTAGTACCTGAATAGATTAGGCTATGAGAAAATTTAGAGAATAAAAAAAAGTGTCAAGGATAAGCTTTCAAAATGCGGGCTTAAGCAGGAATCACCTGAACTTATTGTAGACTTAAACAAAAGTTCTCAAGTTAACTCATCCCAAAAGCCGGATCTCGGAGAAAAAGACGAAAATTTTGATAAATAAAAATATATACAGGGTGTGCCCAAAGTTCTTGCGCCTCAATTTAAATCGGCTTAATTTGGCATTTTTAAAAACTAATGGAAAATTAAAACATACTATTTTGTAGTCCATGCAAATTTGAACAAAACAGTGCTTATGGAAAAAGCGTGGGGTGAGATTCAGCCAAATACCCTTCATCGCATAGTGGCAACATTCAAAAACGCCTAAAAACCTGCGTTGCGGCAAATGGTAGTCATTTTAAACATTTTTTAAAATGATTTTATATAAAATTTAATGAGCTTTCTAATAAAGTTTTGTTTTTATTGAAAAAAATCATTTGTTTTGTGTGATTGCTTTATGTTAAGCCTAATAACCTTAACAATGACATTAAACAGGCATTAAGCCTTTTCATTTAAAACTTTTTGCAAACACCAACATTGTGGTTTATTAGATCAGTCTGCTCAGCCCTGGAGTTTAAAGGATAAAAAAAATCACATAAGGATGAGCTTCATTAAAAAACACAAAAAATTTTAAGTCTCTGCGCCAACAAAATTCAAAAATAAAAAAAAACCTTTGCAAAACTATCCAGCCATGGTCGGCAGTCATTAAACAATAAGCCGAAAACTCGGGGAGGCCCGATATCGTCACATTATAGACTCCCGAGTAGGAGTGACTCGACTGGCGCTGCTCCTCGCAATGCTAAAACAGAACATAAAAATCCAGTTGATACACACATTAGAGTTTCGCAAAACGAAGGGAAAGAATAAAAACCTGCTTTCCACTAGAAATTGACGAGGCTGGCGCATTGGAAGGCAAAAAAGCCGGCAAAACTGACTCCAAAACCAGGTTGCCGGAATCAATTTCATGGATTAGTTGTGGATATGGCATATTTTTGGCAACACTTATGGCAGTGACAACTAAAGGTGTGGTTGTTGTTAAAAGAGTTGTTGTTGTTGAAGGAGGAGCTGTTGTTGTTGTAGTCGTTTCTGTCGTTAAAACAATATTCGACGCGGTCGAAGTTTCAGTGGGATGGACATCGGGAGTTGTTATTGTTGTGGATTTTGAGATTAATAAATTAATCGAATGAACCATCTTCACCTTAAAACTTTAATTCCATTTGTTACCTTCAAAAAAGTTCAAACTAATCATTTCCCTGTCAAAAAAGCAAAGTGGCAAAGGCAAACAATAATATAACTGTCAATATAAAATTCCTAAAATAGAAAGCCCCGAAAAGCCCCAGCGGTTATATTTTTCAATTATCCCAAAAAACTTTTATGAGCAGGAGCTTCTAATAGAAGAGATTTTTTAACAATTTAGACGACAAGCTAAAAACATCTCCATTAATTTTCAATCAATGAATAATTTCATGGGTAGTACAACCAATAAAAAGTAGCTCCAACATCAGCGTCTGGGCTGGGAAATTGTAAAACACATAAAAATTAGGAGGTTAATTTTAAAAGTTTAAAAAGGTTTTTTTTAGGACGAAGTAATAGAGTTATTAGAGGAGTGGTTCTATTAAAAATACGTTAAGTAAAGTTAAAAACAGAAATACCTCTGGCTCGTGTACGACGTGAAAAGTGCGTGAAATATAAGTCGGTCGTGCGTGCCGATAATAAACATCGTTCAAGAAAATTCGACGAGGCGTGGTTGCCGTCTCTCTGACATAAATTGGTGGCGACGTAGAGGGAATAGAGAGTGGCGACACATTCCTTTCAATATTCGTGCCAGTATCAACAATATTGCTGTCGGCTAACGAGACGCGGAGTCGACTGTCTGGATTCTGGCCGACAATCGAAGATAGTGAAGAGGAAAAATAGCCGCTGTAGAAAATCATCATCAGCGCTGACACCAAAAGGACGACCGTAAGAAGAGTGAGGACAATGCAAAGCAAACATTTCGTCTGTCTAAAATTACTGTAAAACAAATCAATTTATGACACTGCAAATGCTATTTGGGTGGTCAAGGCCTATTCTAACAAGAAATGTATTTAAACTTTTTACAATTTGACATTGTTGATAGAACTTTTTTTAAATATTTGCAGCAAAAAAAAACTTTTACTACATAAAAATTAAAAACAAAAACTTTGTTTTTTAATAAACTTTTGTAAATGTTCCAAAAAAATTTAAAAACATTGGAAACGGGAAAGAAAAACCTTATGTACATCAAATCCTTTTTGATACGCACTTCGGCAGCCAAGCACGGATCCAACTCATATGAATTAAAGCGGTGTTTAGCGTTGTTGTATACCGGCATTAGATGAGAAAGGGAGATGAAAAAACGAAAATAACATAAAATTTGTTGCAAACTAAAAAGCAAAAAATTAGTTAAAAAATGAGCTTAAAGTCCAAAATACGACCACCATTATCCACGGCCGTAGGACTCGAAAGTCGAAAAAATTGCAAATTTATGCTTCAATGAAATTAACATTCTCTTCATTGAGACCATGCGTAAGCTTATACTATACACACCAAACGAATAGATTGATAAAATTTCCATGACTTTATTGGCTAAACGGACAAAAATATGCACGGATAAAAAGACGCAAACAAAAAGAGAGGGTACCGACAATTTAAAATTATGAATTTTATTATCAAGTTTTGAATTTTTTAGTCCCCATTTTATTGTCACTTTCTCATAGAGCCCCTAGAGCTATTTTTGTGCAATTTCTCCAAGGCGTGCAAAATTAGTCTAATTGAAAAATTTGATAAGAGCCCTCCTGGTCTTCATTTAAACAAAGAGTAACATTAGCAAAAGCCATTGCTCAAATTTATAAAAAACGAAAAAAGTGGTACTGCATGACATTACATTTCCAGCCATTTTGATAAATGCCAGCTAAATGCCGGTAAGGAAGAGAATGTTAAAGCAGCGACCTCCTTAATCTCATAAAAATGTATAAAACAAACAAATACACTTCTAAAAAATAATATAAAAAAGGCGGTACAAATTTTCCTTAAGTTGAGTGAGAATTGAACCCAGAACAAAATGGTGGTTTGGCAAGCTTTGTAGCCAGACTACCTAAAAAAGTCCCAAAAAAGTTCCCTGTCTACCCTGGAAGTCGGTGATCCCTTTAACAACATAAACACAGGAATACAATTGAATTTTGTTGAGAAAAAAAGGTTATAATTGGCTTTGAATCGGTTTAGGGGTCAAAAAACCAAAACCCTCGTGGGCTTTCAAACAAACAAAAAATAGATAAATGAGAAAAACCGCAAAGCATATGTATATGTAAAAAATAAAGGAAAGGAGCTAGAAAAGAGTGGGCGGAAACCATAGTAATTGGCACGTGCTCTCTAAGTCGAAAAGTACTTTTGGCGCAAAAATCGGAAATTTTTTATAATTAATTTTCAAGATTTTTACAAATCGCTTTGGGACCAAGCCATACAAAATCGAATTTAAAAAATCAATTTTTATTAAATTTTTGAAGTTTTATGGAGGTGCACCGGTGTTAAATCACAGAGTCGTTAAGGTTCCTAAATCATTGAACCCAAATACGATACAATATGTTGGAATTGTAAATTGTCGCCTAGTAAGCAAGTTATATTAGATATTTAATTAGTTAAACTATTGTATTTGCCAAATATTAAAACAAAATTGCGCAGGGGGGACAAAAACAAATGGGGACAAAAAGTTTTTTAAGTTTTTATAAAACTCTAAAGACTAACTATGGGTTTTCATGAGCAAACTGATTGGTTGAACAACACAACTTAGGCCAAAGGCAGTTTGCTTCATTTTCGTATTTCTGAAACTACATGTTTCTTGGTTGATTTATAGTTGGCCAACCCACTGAGTCAGCTCAAAAGATTCTTTCAAATATCAGCCGGTTCTTTTGTGATGAAAACAGAGTAAACAACACTTTCCTTACATATTTTGGCCAAAAATTCAAATTTAAGCCTTAATTTTAGCGCTTTAACTGTAAATAAGGTAATAAGTCAAACTCAACTTGAGCTCTACCAACTCACAACTTGTACAAACTAAAAATTAACAATTTTTGTTTTGAAGTCACTTTGACGCCGCCACTTCGACATTGTCATTTGGTAGGGAGTTAATCTCGGCGCCGAGATGCCGGAATTGAGGTGGTGGCGTCGAAGCGTGAAGAATGGGTTTTGTTTGACGCTACTAGTAGGTGTGCAAATAAGTTTCCGCCGTTTTTTAAGGCATGAAGTTTTAACAAAAAACTATTTTTAAACAAAATTTTTTATTAGAAATAATTTCCGTTATTTAATACAACATTTTCCCAAAGACTGGGCAATTTATAGATTCCGTTGTAAAAAAAATTTGCCGGTTTCGAGGCTATCCATTCATCAAGCCATTCTTGGGCTTCTTGGCGATTCTGAAAGTGTGCGCCATTGACCGGAAAAGGAGATAATCTGATGGGGCAATGTCTGGAGAGTATGGCGGTGCGGTAAGACTTCCCATTTGAAATCCTTTGGGGTGTCCTTAATCGATCGCGCGACATGAGGCCTTGCGTTGTCATGAAGCAGTATCACTTTGTCGTGTTGATCCGCCCTTTCTGGTCTTTTTGGTTGCATAACTGCACAAATTGTTGTTTGTAGCGATTGGCAGTGACCGTTTTGCCGGGTTGGAGAAGCTCGTAGTACAGTATGCCGCGTTGGTCCCACCAAATACAGAGTAAGACCTTCTTTCCGTGGATATTCGGCTTTGCGGTCGATGTTGTCGGATCGCCTGGGCTCACCCAAGATCTTTTCCTCTTTGGATTGTCGAAGTAAAGCCATTTCTCATCGCCAATCACAATACGATGAAGAAAAGATTTCCTTTGAAAACGTTCAGCAGGATCTCGCACGTCGTTCGTTGCTCCTTGTTCCTTTCCGTCAATTCATAGGGCACCCATTTTCCTTCCTTTTGAATCTTCCCCATGACGTGCAGACGATGTGAAACAGCTTGCCTAGTGATGTTTAAGGAAACCGCTAACTGTTTTTGGGTCTGAGCCGCATCTTCATCCAGCAGAGCCTGAAGTTCTTCGTCTTCGAACTTTTTTGATGGTTCCTTCTCGATCCTTATCGTTGACGTCGAAATCACCCGATTTAAAACGCTGAAACCATTCACGACAGGTTCTTTCAGACGGGGCATCATTGCCATAAGCTTACACGATCATTTGATGAGCCTCGGAAGCTTTTTTCTTCAGATAAAATAGGAAAAGTAACGCTTTCCGCAAATGACGTTTTTGAGGCACAAAAGTTGACGTCTTTAAAGCTAAAAATTAGGTCTTCTATAAGGTTATACAGGAAGAATAAAACATGAATAGATAGCATTTTTAACGTAGAAAACGATGCAAAAAATTGCAATACATACAAATTTATTTAAAATTAATGCATAATATATCAAATACAAAAACGGCGGAAACTTATTTGCACACCTAATAATTACTAATGCTTGAATGCATAAATCCCAAAAAGAAACAAATTCAGAAGCAAAACCTTTGGCGAGTAGTTCTAAAATAATCTCTGATTGGATTATCAATAAAGCATTAAAAATAGGGAAAAAAACGGTTGAAAAAGGAAACTGATTTTCTCCGGTTTTCGTGATTAATTATAAACCTAAGCCTTTATCTAAGGAGCACTTTTAAAAATGAAATCCAAGTATTTTAAGGTCAAATGTCCTGATGGCTAAAACTACCTTAGGCCAAAAGCCCCCGAATTCAATGTCCACATGAGACTAAATGTCTAACCACTGTTCATAAAAGACTTTGCCTTGAATCCCGTCCCGAGCCTTAATTCTTGTCTGGAATCAAAAAACGCCGTAAGCTCTCAATAAAATTGCTTAATTAAATAATATTTTAAATTATAAACGGAACATACTTATTTGAAAGGCAAAAATAATACAGTAGTTCTAAAATTTCTGACTAATTGATTTCGTTTTCGATTTGTTTTTCACTATAGCGTCGGGGTTGAATGTAAAAATGTTTGAATACAGTTTAAAATGTTTTATTTGCATATAATAAACAAAATGAATAAATAAGAGAAGACAAAAAGAAGATCAAATGCAGCTTTCTAGCCCAGCTTTTTTGCTTAAACAATGGAATTGGCTTTTATTTTTCAAAAAATTTCACTTTAATAAAATTCAATTAATTCTCCACTTCTTTTCTCCTCCTCCTCGCCTTGCCCCCACAATTACTCCTCGTGTTATGTTGAATGAAAGCTTTTAGAAAAAACTCCTAAACAAATTGGGTACAGAACAAAATTCTTTTTGATTTCAATCGATTCAACAAATTTTTTTATAAATTTTTTTTTTTTAATTTTTTTTTTTTTAGTAATTGGTTACCTTTAATTTACCCTTTCCTTATTATATTTCAAGACGCAATTTCTTTGAAACAAATTTTTTGTTTTATTGGGAAAAAAATTTTTGAAAATTTTTATGGAATTTGCAAAATATTTTATTTTTACCAAAAAAAAAAAATCGATATGTGGCAAAAAGGCATACCAATTTTGATAATAAATACAAAATAATTGCCCAAAAAATGCAAACATGCTGGAAAATGTTGGCGACATGTGGTTTTAAATAAATAAGCGTTTTGAAGAGACAAAGTTAAAAAGTGATAGCCCTGTTACTACTCGAATGGCTTAGTGATTGGCTTTGCTTTGTACTAAGCCAACAAGTAACGTGAAAGAAGGTTGTAAAGCGCATTAAAGAGAGTTTAGAGTTAAAGAGCACGTGAAATCGGTGAGGTGGAAACGTTAACATATTTGGTTCGTATTCAGCCGTCGAGTGTGCGTGAAGGCGGGTTGTTGGTTCGGAGAAAAGAGAATCGACAAAATAGCGGCCAAATCAGTGAATCAGAATACAGGGGTTAGGATTTCCCTTGTTGGTCGTGTCGTTTGGCGATGAATTGGGCCAATTTTTTCGGATTAAAATCCAATTTATTTTAACTGATTTTACTACTTTAAAAATAGCGGTACCGGGCCTTAAGAGCCTAAAGTAGGTTTCAATGTACTTAGCCTCGTAGTTTCCTTACCTCAGAACCTATTCTTTATCCCAAAAATTTTTTTAAAAATGGTGGCAAAGGGAAAATCAGCATATGTTGTTTAATTTTTAATCTCAATTTTACTCATTTTTGTGAATGAAATGAGTCGCGTTTTGATTGTTGGGCTTTGTTGCGTTGACATTGTACATTTCGTTGCCAAATTCCCTAATGAGGATTCGGACACTCGCGTTTTCGATAGGGTACTTTCGTTTTTATTATTCGATTAAATTGCTTATTACAATTTGTTTAGATCTCTTGTTTGGGCGGAAATGCCGCCAACAATATTACTGTATTAAAGCAGTTCTACAGTAATTGTGAATTGTTCTCATCGCTTTCGGCTGACGATCAGTTAGTAAGCGGGTAGGCAAATTTATTGTTTAAAATACTGTAATGGGGGTGCGTGTGACTAGAATAGAACGTCCGGACAAAGCCAGTTTAACAGTTGTTAAACATTTAAGCTTTGTATTTTCCTATAATAATTTTTTACACATAAATTGCCAAAAAGTTGCTACAGTATAACAAGCTTTGCAAGAATGTTTTACTATAAGATTAAGGCATCTTTTTTAGCGTTTTTTAAATAAAATTGGAAATTTTTTTTATAAAAAACTAAAAAATTGAAGAAATTTCGTTGCGGGACCATTAAAATTTTTCAAAAATTGAGTTTTAAAATTTTGATTACTTTTTTTAATAGTTTATTGTGCACAATAAATTCTGAGACACAATTGTGTCTGCCTTTTGTCAGATTATTTAAATGGTCCTGCAACGATGTTTTGTCATTTTTCAAATTGTGTCAGGATATCTCAACATTTTGAGTTTTCACATTGAATGTCTTTCAGCCACAAAACCTTTGGCATATTATCATACGTAACAGTTGAATTTTTCAGACTTATTGAGGAGTTGGGAATCGATGCAACAAGGTCAATTCGCAAAAATGGCTTCAAGAGTCCTGTCTCGACAATTATTGTCAACAAGACGAATGGCTCACGCACAATTCTGCACTACCGTGGCAATCTGCCCGAGCTGGAGGCCGCCGAATTCAAGGGAGTGTTTTCCGGCGAAAAGCTTGCAGAGTTTGGTTGGATTCATTTTGAAGGTATGTCGATAGAATTCGCCCGAAATGCTTTAGTTTTTGCAAATTAGGCAGGAATTTTGACCAAATTCGCAAAATGATTGAATTTGTGCGCGCCCAACGCGACGCTGGCAAGCTGTCGTGCAGAATCTCGGTCGAGTTGGAAAAAATTCGACCCTATCCCTTTTTGGAGCAGTTAGTTCCCTCGCAGACGTACTCTTTGTCTCCAAGGACTTTGCCCGGCACAAAGGTGAATTTCGTCCCAAAAATTTTGAAATAAGAAAAAGGCCTGTTTAAGGTTGGCAATCAATGACGGAAGCCGTCGAAAAAGTATTGGAGGATGCGCCTAACGCAACTGTTATATGCCCTTGGGGTGAATTGGTACGTTTTGGAAGCAAGTATAGGGAAAAGCTCACACTTATATTACACGTAGTTTTTCGAACTTCTTAAATACTGTTGTGCGGACAAAATGACGCACGGACAATAAGAGGCGGACAAAATGAAAATTATGAAAATATTTATTTGCTTAATTTTGATTTTTGAATTTCGGGTTTTTTTTGTCCGCGTCTTATTGTTCGACGTCTTTTTGTCCTTCAGCCTTGTCTTTAGCAATGATATATTTTATAAGACTGACTTTTAATTAATAGACGGCATGGCGTTTTGTTCTCTGATTCCCATTCCTGAACAAAATCTTTGACTACACAAGCTTAAAAGCTTGAACCTATTTTATAGGCTAACATATTTTAGGGCGCCGCCGCTTGTCAGCAAAAGTCCGGCCAAATGATTATCCAACCGGCGTTTGTCGTCGAAAATGTTGTGGATACATTGGGCGCAGGCGATTGCTTCATTGGCGCTAGCCTAAATTTTTTGAATAGCAACGCCAGCTTGGCGCGTGTTCTTGAGGAGTCGTGTCGTATCGCCGGCAAAAAATGCGCGCAAAAAGGACTTTTAAATTTAATGTGAATATTTGGGAGAAATCATGCTTCAAGTTTTAATGAAGATTTTTGTGAGTATTTATGAAGATGATAAAAAAGTATGAAACAATAAATAATTGCAACTGATATCCATCAGTTTGTTTGTCGACCAGGAATTTATGGAAAGCGGAAATTTAAATATGATTATAAACGCCAGAGCCCGCAAATTAAAATTTTTTTGAAAATACTTACTGTCCCCATTTTAATGTTGAAATATTTGCAAAAATTTAAAATGTTATTGTAATTTTACTTAAATTTTGGGGAAACCGAAACATGTGCACTACGTTAGTTTTAAAATTGAAACCATTCGGAAAAATTGTAAGTATTGCAGAAACAAAATTATTTTATTGATACATATCAGCAATACAGTTTTCAATTTTATCAATGAGTTCATATTGTAATTTTTGTTCAGCAGTCCAATAGGCTAAAATAGTTTGCTCGTCATACATAAACTTTATTAGTGACAAGCATCTTTCTTTCACTTCTCTTGATAAATAATGCCATAAAAGGGAAAATGTTGTCTTCTGTAAAAATTAAGCTATTTTTATTGAATTTTGTCCTGAAGCGATCTTTCAAATTATTCAACTATAAAATTATCCATTTTGATTGTTTTTATTTAACCTTAATTTTCGATTTTTCAAAAAATTACTTTATCTATCAAGTTCCAAAAACATACTAGCTTAAAAAATAAAAAAATGGTTTTGCCCTAAACTTTATTTAGGAAAAAGGTTAAAAAATTGACCATTGTGTGTTATTTTACAATTGAGGGGACAAACAACAACTTGCGGCAACGTCAATGTTGATTTGCAACGCTTTGAAATAGCGGCAGTCAAGTTGACTTATGACATATTCGCTATAACGACTTGACATTGTCGCAAACTCTTGCTCGTCCTAATATTTTACAAAATTTACCCTAAAAAAATAAGTCTTTCAATAGGTCAAAAATTTTATTGGATGAAAACGCCAAAAAAAACAGAATAGTAATCTGAATAAAGGGAAAAATATTGCATAAAAAGAGATAAGTTAAACTTCTTAAGCAAAAAATCCATTATTAAAAAAGTGAAGTTTAACTGCAAATGACATAGAATTGAATAAAAAACGTAAAGAAAATTAGAAAAAAAAGCTCACAATCAAACAATGCTACAATTAAAAAGTATTTCTACAACAAAAGCACATCCTCCCGGGTAAAGCTCTAAACTGACAAACTTAATACTGACTCTGAGAAGAAGCTCATAAAAAATGACCAAAAGGTTGCAAAATATTAGCGCAGGCAAAAATGAAGCAGGACAAAGAGACGCAAAAGACTGACAAAAAGGCTGTTAGAGTTCTTTCCAAATTTTTTAAAAATATTATAAAACAGTTAATACCAACTTCGTGTTTCTATGAGCAAATTGGCTGATTGAACTGCACGATTCAGGCCAAAGGCCGTTCGCTTCATTCCATTTTGTTAAAATAAGCCGATTAATCGGCTGAATCGATCCAGAGCAAAAAACAAGAAAAAACTATTATGCATTAATGAGAAAAAGTGTTAAAAATTTGGTAAATAAGTTGAAACATTCAAGGTTATAAATTGTTGTGTATGTCACAAAAGGTAAAAATGTGTTTTAGATAGAAAAAGGATTTGAAATGTTACAAATGGTTAAAGTTGACTAATACTGAATAAAAAAGTGCTTCACTTGAAGACTCAAAAATAAACAAGTTGGGCGTCCATTGAATTTCAATACAAAGTCTAAAGAATAAACTATCATTTTGTTAATCAAAAAGAATTTGAGCGCCACAACTTCTGCTCCACACCCTACTGAGGCATTTCCCTTGTCAGTCGTACCTTCAACTAAGGAATATATTCAATAGATAATCAACTGTAAAACATTTAGAGAAATCTAATTTTCAATTTTCTAATGCTCAATAAAAAAATCTTAAAATAGCACTTTTAGCTACTAAAACGACGTTGGATCGTTGTAAGACAAAGGAACTACTGGAAGTTGGAATCATATCTGACATGTTTAAGTTTAAGGAATTCAATTTCGATTGATTTCATTAAGAATTTTCAAGATTCTTATGAACAAGCCCATAATGTCAATGTAGATTAGGATGCAGGCAATTATGTAGTCTTCTTCCGAGCAACGGTTCATGATCATGTCAATGTCAAACACCAAGTACATGGCAAACAACAATGCTACGAACACGCTCATAAAGAAATTGAACAACGATGACATGAGCACAACCTAAAATTTGAAAAAGAAATAGTAAAAATAGGGCTAAACCTATTAAACTATTAACCTATTCAAATTACGGGCATTCATTTGACTCAACGGGTAATGTACTCAAAGTCGGCTAATTCGATATAATAATAATGGGGTTTTCAATCTCAATAATAGGATGGGTTTCTTTAATATTATGCCAATTTACTCTAGAGTTGAAATGGCCATATCTATCTAGTGATTACACCTACCTTTTTTTGAACAATATAAGGGGTACGCCACATTCGGTCATTTCAACACATCCCAAACGCCTTTTACAGTTTGAATATATATTTTTAATTGTACGATTGTTTTGTGGTAAGCTGAATTGCCTTACTACAAAACATGAAAAGGTTTTAATTGGTTATTTAGTATAAAATTGCACTACAATAAGCTAAAAAAAATTTTAATTTGGCTAATGACTATTTAGCTAAAGCATTAAGCCGGCCATTCCAGGCAAAAAAAAACATTTTAGTATTGCTTTAAAGCCGTACCAGGCTTTTGGATTAAGTTGAATGGTAAGGTTTTCTACAAGTAAAAAACACCTAACAAAATTATAAGGCTCAAAGCAATAATAAAAATTACCTGAACGAAAGTCGCACTCAAAAAAATAATCGAAAGCGTAAATAAAAAAGCATAATATTTTTGAAAATCACGTTTTGACTGCAATGTGTAGACGAATAAGCCCAAGACTACAACGCTTGTGAGAAAGATTGCTTGAATGACGACTTCAGCGTCGTAAAATATTACTAAAATTGCCAACGTGTAAAACTTAAACAAAAAGCTCGGCTATTGGCTAGTGGAAAAGTAAAAGGGATCAATGGATCAGCTGTAATTTTATTTTCAAAAGTCATAATTGTAAAGGAAACATGCCGCGGTGCAAAATCCCTTTAAAATGCATAGAGTAATAATTGATCCCAGGACAAAAAGATTTTAAAAGTCAAAAGGTCATTAATTGTAAATGGAAAATTTCAATTAACAATGATAACCCAAGTGTTGCAAATTACGACTACTTTTTCGTAAACGTAATTCTGTACGGAATAATCTGTGAGTTCTTATACAGTTATGTTGCAGTGCAAACTTTTTGCCTTTTTTGAGCATATTATAAACATTAATTTGGAAAATCAATAAATTGATTAATGCATTATTTTTTTGGCTCATCATCCTCGATGAATGTATAATTGTCTTGAAACTGTAATTTCGACATACATATCAAAGGCGCAGTAATTTGTAGTTATAGTCCCCATATGGTCTAGGACAAAAATAAAAATAAACTTAGACGCCAAACGACCATTTCCCGCACGTAAATGGTTTAAAAAATATACAAAACGTAAGAAAAAAAGGCTTACCAATAGATCCGACAGTGGTCGCCTGCAGAACGGTCCACAAGCCGAGCAGCCAATAATTTACAGGAAAAGTGTGCGCATAAACAAACATTGCAAAGAGTACAAACAACGAGCCGAATATTGAAGAAAATACGATCCATGATCTGAAAAAAAAGAAATGTGAATATTTTTGAGACGGACAAGTTCGAAAATGAGCTTTGAAAAAAATAAGTTTGAAAACACAATTAAACCTCTCGATGCCTCTCGAAATATTGGTGAGTAATGATTATACAACTTTTTAATTTTCAATTTAATTTTACTTTATGTAACGTCAAAAGAAAGAAAAATTTACTGAGCCATTACCCATCACCAAAGATATTATCAAAACAAGGTATTCAGGCGCAGTGATCTGCTAGTCAAAAGGCGCATGCTTATATTATTGCTATACTACGCAATTTCTAACTATCTGAGTCTAGCAACATTAAAAAAATAGTCACAGGAATGTGAGAGCAAAAAAATGGGACATTTGTTGCAAAGACCAAAAAAGTGTTCGTCCCACTTTGCAAAAAAAGGACACAGTCGTCAGATGAATGCTGTGATTTGACTCATGAGTGATTTAAGAAAATAGCAATATAGCGCGCGGCTGGCAAAAGCAATTCATTATTTCTTAAACGATTAACTGACCTACTGACGATAAATATATCATTCATAGTAATATAAAGCTTAAGAAATGAATCTGAGGATTTCATAAAAAAATAAAAATTTTAAGAGTGGCAATAGTCTTTTAAAGCATCGAACCTCAACAATGCTATTGTTGATATGGTTGCATTAAATTTTATATTGCAACAAAGTAAGCATAATTTTTCAAAAAGTCGAAAAAAATAGTATTTCGCTTAGAATTTTTAAACCACTAAAAGCAAATATTTTTTTGCGTCTAACTCGCAGACAATACATTTGGGCTCCTGAATTTAAAAAATAGGCACAATAAATAGTTGAAATGGGCTCTTAAATAGTGAATAAAAATTATGCAAAATGCAACAGTTACGGAACCTTTTTTTAACTGAGATTGTTCTTTTATAACTAAAAATTGGGTTTACAATCTCGAATAAACATAAAAAAAACGCTCAAAAATCCCTTCCACAAATTTAGAGAAACATTACACTCTAAATGCATTCAAAACAAATTATCTTCAACTGGCGGCCAACTGGTTGCTTTTTTATTGACATAAACAAGACAAATTGAGCTTACAACCAATTATAAAAGAGGCAGGCAAGTAACATCATGCCCCTTCATTTGCATATAACATTTGCATATTAATGTATTGCAAGTGCTAATTATGACACAATTAGCGTTGATATTGCTCTCTAATCCTCTCTCGAACATCTCGAAGACATTCAGGCCGCCGCACAACAGGCATTCCGGCTTAGGCATAAAACGCCTTCAAAGTATTTAAGGTTGTTTTAGCGCCCTTCGAAAAATATTTAACTAATATAAAAACTTTTAAAAGATTAAAAAAGGGAAAACACGCCATTAACCAGCCAGGTCGGCGTCGATGAAGCATTAATAAAAACAAAGTGATGAATAAAAACATTTTTATGCCTAGCGCAGGGAAATCTCATTTCGTGTTCCAAAAAAACTTAAATTAATCCGTTGAGCATTTTTTTACAACACCGGTTGCGCTTAAATGAAAATTGTCAGTCCGTAAATTAATTGTATTCGCTCAGACAAATTACATCGGCTCAGATGCAAATGGCCAGTTACGTTACGGGAAGTCACGCGTCAGGAAGACTTAACTCTTCGCCAAGTGGAACGACAACACCCGCCGTGTTCCCCGTCCAAAGACAACAGAGTGCCCGAAACCAACAGTTCACAGTATCACAAGGTATTTTTTTGGTTTGCAAAAATCAAATCCGCAGAAAAAATTAATTTGGTCTCAATGCAATACAGGCTGTAGATTTTAGGTAAATGAGTGAAAAATACAAGTAACAAAGAAAGGAATAACAATTGTAAAAAATGAAAGTTTGAGTAAAATCCAACTTTGCACTATTGTCGTAGTCTATAGGTCCCTCCTATTAATGGGACAACAGCTCTTCCCGAGAAAAAATTTATACTAATAAATCTTTACGCAATTTTGATTTTGACTATAATCAGACTGAACACAATTAACTTATTATGATAAAAGTTCTAAAGCGTGAAAAAATAGAAGACAGAGTCTACTGAAGGTTTAATAGGTTGCCAGGAAATATTATAAATCCTTCATCAAAATCATAACCTGAGCACTTATTTTGACAGAAAATAAAGCAACCTGCTCTCACCCACTGAAAATAACCCAACAAAAAGTTTAAATTGTTGCAATTTTCTGAGCGCTGCAATAGCTTATATCTGTTAAAAGCCAACCAAAACATTTAAAAGCGCATAAAAGAAACGCTTTAGAACACAAATCGCGGATCACATTGCAACGCATGCACCGTAACCGAATTGGTAATCTAAATGCTTTACACTCAATGCCTTCCCACGATGTGGAAGGTGCCAACTCGAGCACAGCCGAGTAGACACGACAAGCGTCTCCAGCACAACCAAACACAATCGAGTAAATCACTCGATTGGCAAGCAACGCGGTTCTTTGCACCCAAAAATCGCCGAAAGCACACTGAACAGTCAAGTATGGCTACCTTGAAAAAACGTATACCAAATCAGAATTGCAGGTGACTCAATCACATATATAAAATTAATGATGGATGTGTAGGATGACATATAAAAAATGCAGAGCTCTAAACTATAATTGATCAATAAAACGCCGGCTATATTTTCCATAATCAATCTTTTTGAAAAATATTGTTCGAAATGACTGCAAAAAAAAGAAAAAAGTTGGAAAAATAAAATAGCGCCAAAATTATAGTACTGCAGGAAAACACATCAGTTTTAAATTCGAGTGAAAAGTAATACCGTCGAACAAGCAAATTTAAAATTAATTACGGGAAAAGTGTTAAAACGCTGTTAAAAAGTGTTAAAACCTAGGCATTTTTATATTGTTCAAAACTTATTGGCATTGAATTATGTTGTCTAACCAAATTTAAATCAATCTCACCTAGCAAAAGCCACAAAGCCATTCTAAAGAGACAAATTGCCAAAGTTAACTGAAACGACTCTTTAACGCACAGAAACTCAAACACGAGTTTAGGAGTACCAACAGCTGTTTCGAATGTTCGACACTGACAATTCGGGTGCGATAGGAAACGAGGAGTTGAAAGAAGCAATAATATCAGCATTCGGATGTGACCACAAGCCAGCGAGTCCGAAATCAACGATTTGATTCAAGAAGTTGGTTTACTTTTGGATTCGACAAATGAATTATGTTTGTGCTTTAACCAGAAAAAAATTTATCGGCTAAATTGATATACAAAAAAATCTTTTCTACAATATGTTATGAAATATCGTTGCATGACCATGGAAAATACGCAAAATTCTTTAAACTCGCAAAAAAATATTTTCTCATTTTTTCAATGGTGTTATAACAATGTTTAGTCATTTTTATAAATTTTATCCACAAAATTTTTCCTTTACACTTAGCCATAAAATAAATTAAATTACATAAAGAAAAAAAAAACCGTATCAAACGCATATTCTAGGCCGATCAAGATGAAAACGGCGAAATCGATTTTGAGGAATTTTGCTTATGTACGAAGAAGTCTCAGAATCGCGTCAAGACCACCAACGAAGAAATAATTAGCAGTGTTTTGAAGTGTTTGACCAGGATAGGAACAGTGTGATAACAGAAAACGAATTTGTGGTAATACTTGATTCAATATCGCAATTATTAATTTGCAATTTAATGGACTAATTTACGCAATTATTACAAATTGCAATGAGTATTGGCACTCATTCTCTATACGCTATAAGAGAATTTAAAGAACGAAAAAATCGTCTTCAGAATTATTTTCTTATATTTAAATAATTATCCTAGGGCCGATCTTGGAGAAAACATCAAATAAACCCGTTGGAATTTTTGCAGTTAACAATGTAATATCCTCATTTAGACTTACATGTTATAAAAAGGGCTCCACAAAAGAGAATCGAAAATTGGACAAGTCACAAAAATGTAATTAAAAGACAAAATGCTCAATTCACAATTTATATAAAAATTTAAGCAATGTAAGTTTTTGCTTCGATTAGACGCCTTATTGCCTCAACAAAACAGTCTTTAAACTAAATGTCTAAAAATTAAAAATATTCATTATTTTTATTTTTTACTCCATAATGTTCCAATGTCTTAACAAAATAACCATGTTATAAATTAAGACTTTGTTCTAATATTGTAATTAGGAAAGTTAACAAAATAAAAAATAAAAAATTTTTCAAAATTGTATTAGGCTTATAGGATGAGTCGAAGTGACGTGAGTTAACTAGGGTCAGTAATCCATCATTTTAAAAATAATCGATAAAAAATTTTAGTACGTCGCAAAAGAAATTGGCGGATTCTCACTAGAATTGGCCGACTTAGTCTTCAGCGAGCTAGACATCTCCTCCATTGGGTATATCAGCTCAGACCAATTCGGCTAATCGTCGAAGATTATTTACTCTCCGACCATTCGCGTATAGCGTAGCAAAAAATATATCTTTCGCAAACTGTGTAAATAAATTTTCAAAAAAAAAACGTAAAAAATATTTTAAAAGGAGACTCACTGTCTTGCAGACACATCCGCACGTCAAGCGTCAGATAGAGGGACGTGCAAAAAATAAAAGTAGCAACAAATTGGAACGAAATAATTCCCAACACCTTGCGTAGAAACCCTGAAAAAATAGTTGTTTTAATTCAGCAATTACAAATTTCGCAAATGTTAAAAACTAGATAGCAGCCCTAGTCCGTTTAACTATAAGCAGTGCTTTTGCTTGCGTTTTTTTATAATATAACCACCAAAAATCAACACCACTGATTTGCTATCGATATGATGGCAGGACACCGGCTGGTGTTAAAGGTAAAACTATGGTTGGGCATATAATAGTCTGTTCGGAAATTCCTTTCCTTCACAAAATTCCTACTGGAATGATTATTCAAGATAAAAATTTACCCAAAAAATGTAAAAATCTGGAAATTATCAAAAAATTTTAAAATTTGAGACAGCAAACAATCACTGCAGAGCGTAAGACCAAAAAAAACCGAAAGGAAAAACGAAATGAGCAGACTATAATTTTAAATTTAATGTTCGCTTAAAATAATTTAAGAAGCATAATTAATAAATTCTCTTACTGTACACGATAATCCAAACAAAAAATAAAAATAGTAAAAACGAAATTTTTTGTGTGAAAGTTTTTTCGGCAAAATGTTTTGGTTGAATATACTAATCCAACTCCCTGGGCGTAACAATACTAATTCCAGAAATATTGACTCCTACGCACATCAGATACAATAATTAAAAAATTGTCCCAACTCAAAACATTAATACACAGTTATTCACATTTCAATCGCAAGCAAATACATTTGTGCTTTACAAATTTGTCTATCTCAACTCGTTTTCATTGTTAATCAGATTTTGTTTTCCTTTTTAAATAAGAACAAAAAAATAATTACCTAAGCGAATAGCAATACTGGCAAAGGCAATCGAATTGGGGTTGCTTCCTGCTTCCGCCTTATTCGCAAAATAATTATACAATTTTGGCTTACTCTCCGTGTTGCGATTGTTCTTTGGCTGGCTGACGGCGCTCATCACTTCGTCGTAGGACCCGAGCTCAGCGTCTTGGTCAGACATCAACGGCACGGACGCCATTTTTCACGTCTATCAAGCTAAACATAATTCATTAGCATGTACATCCTTAAATAATTAATGGCGCGTTATACAAGTTATACATTGAAAGATATCGCAGCAAAAAAAAACTTAAAAGCTATTGAGACCCTTGACAAAATTTAAAAAAAAAAAATCAAGGAAATCGTAGTTTAGCCGTCACTCAAAAGAGTCGAGTAATCGGAAATTGGTAAAAACAAAA
>JAWNMF010000589.1:0-218852 GCA_035044305.1 Drosophila nigritarsus
TTTTTAGCATTCTTAATTTTCCCATTCTAAATAGAACTTTTAAACGCTACTACGCAATAGAACCTCTTTTATTTTTTTATTACTCCACTTTAATTCTGGGTTTAAACCTGTTATTATAAAAGTTATGATTAATCACAATGCTGAGAAAAAAATTGAAAAAGTTTTACAACAAATTGTGCACATAACAAGTAACAACTATCACCTTGCAACCCGTCTATTATTTTAAATTTTTTTTGGGTATTTTGGGCTTTTAGATTTCAATTTTTTTTAAGTACAGTATTATTTCTTTATTGGAAAATAGTTACCAGGCTCAGCTAAGCCATATTTTAAAATGGAATTATTTTTTTATATTTATTGTATGTACTCATAAGCTTGTTTATTACTTCCAAACAGACGCGCAATGGTTTAATGTTTGTATTAAAACTGAAAAAGAGCTGTTTTCCCCATAATTAGGATTTCTAAAAACGATTTTAACAAAATTTTTTTGTATCAAATTTTGTGAACAGGTATTTATAGTGGTTGCAAACCAGTGAGTGACCATACATTAACAAACATTTTTTTGATTACAAAGTTCTAAGGTGTTTTGTGTGCTTTATAAATATAAAAGAAGTATGATAATTGAAAAAAAGAAAAGACCTCCGAATCACTTAATATCTTTTTGACTAATAACAATTTAAAGTGAAGGTTTCCTCAAAATAAATTATGATGTAATTTTAATAATTTTTTTGCGAAATTACTGCAGACAGTGTGAAACAGGTGAAATTTTCATAAATTTTGCATGAGCCAAAGAAATGGTCGGCTAATTGGACATTAGATAAGAAACACTGCAACAAAATTAAAAGTAAAAAACTGTGCCTTTTTGTGATTAGAATTTACAATTTTTTTGTACAAGAGTTAGCAAACATTAGGGCCAGGGAAAAGGTTTGATCCCTTCTTACAATTGTTAACCAGTTGCCGCCCCAACTCAGTTGGCATTAAGACCCAACTGATGCTTAAACTCAATTAACACCAATGTCAACTTGCATTAACACCGACTCGTGCCGACCAAAAATAGAATAATAATTATAAGATAAAGCGCAAATTTATGTAAAGCAAATTGGTGGGTATTCAGAAACAATTTTAAATACGTTTTACAAAAAGCTCAAAATTAAGTTAAAATTTGGATATTTATTTTTTTGTGCTCAACCGCTTCAACTTGATTTTGCCAGATTTAAATTTAGTATTGTATTGTATGTTTTAAACAATTCGTACATATCAAGTTTAACACAACTATTTCATTATGCTCAAAAAATCAAGCCCATAATTGATTGTTTAAAAATGAAATGCAAAACCCAAACCACATCAACATCGTAAAGAAAAGGAAATAAAAGTATAACAAACTATTTTAAAAATTTTATGTTATATTTTAGTTTCCTTTGTAGCAAAATATTAACGTCAATATGGCAGTCTGCTTATTAATTGATTTGTTATTTGAAAACACACAAGACGCAAAAAAAACCCTTAAAACTGAAAAAAAATTTCAAACAAAGAGCTTTTTTTTATTTTGCAAAAAAAGAAAGAAGCGACCGCTAATGGAATGTGCAAAAATAAACTTTCCCTCTTTACACCCCTTCAATAATAAAAACTCTCATACGTGCCTTTTTTTTTCTTTGTTTTTACCCAGTTGATTTTTTTTCTACGCAAATTATTATTTACAATAAATTTTTAAAAATATTTGTTTATTTGAATTGGAAAAAAAAATTGAAAGTAAAAATAAACTTTTAATTTTTAATGTTTGATTCATAACTTATTAATTACACTTTAAGAACTTTTTGATTTGCAGACAAATTTATGTGTGATAATTCCATGCCATGCAATAAACCAGCTTTCCTCATGAGAACTTGGTCTGACAATTGTGAGTCATTTAAACCTCGTGATGCCGTTTACATTCACTTCTGTCTTATGGGTGTTTTGTCAAATCGGTTTTTGAATATAAAAAATGTTGGCAATACTATGTAAAAAAGATAATGTAAACGTTTTATATTATACTATACATATATTTTAGAAATTGTTTGTTTAACATGAAACGCCAAATTTCAATTTTTTAGTTTCAATATTGAAAATTTGTTTATATTTTAGTTTCAATATTGAAAATTTGTTTATTTGTTATATTATAAACCATATGCGTTTGATGCCTAGTGTAATGACACCAAATACCTGTTTATGTTTTGTCCTATCATTTTTGAATACAGTCGAACCTTTCTATTATATACACCTAAAAAGGAGTATCTTATAGTGAATGTATCTTATAAGCGGGTTTAAATTTTGCCAAACTCCAAAAGTTTTTGCAAAAAATAAAGGAATGTATCTGATAGCCGGGGTAAATTTATAAAAAGTTTTTTATAGAGAGGTTTGACTGTAAGTGTGTAAAATCTTTTCTAGTTAATTGTACGTGCATGAGTTTGAAGCAGATGAAAGGTCTACGAAATTACGGGTAAATAACCAACTCGCGGCAATGTCAACTCGCAAATTTTTTCACTTTACAATATCGATTTGCGCCACTTTTAAGTCACAATTTTAAACTCACAATAAATGGCAACTTATTGCATTCAACTAAATCAATTTGAATACCATAACTTCAAAGCGTCACAAATCGATTTATGAAAGTCTGAAATTTTGCGAGTTGACTGTCGCGAGTTGACATTGCCGCGAATCGTCGTTTGTCCTAAAATTACGGCCTAAACTTTACGCAAATAATGTTTTTTCTTAAGTATTAGGTTGTTGCAAAAGCAATGCAGGTTTTGTTTTGTATTTAACGTTATTTTATACCAATAAAAAAGTGTAAAATCAAGATCCGGACTTCTACTCAACCGTCATAACTAACTTGTTTATCATTTGCAAAAATGTATTAATTTTAATGGTTCTTTTTTTGATTAATAAAGTTTATTCTAAGCTGAGTTACGTTCGTTTTTTTTATAAATTTGCATTTCTTTTGGGACAACCTAAAATTAAATTGTGAGTCATTTTTCTTAATTTACCATTATCCTAATAACTCTTTGTTTTGACATTTGATAGATAATACGGTTTAGGTTTAATTTGAAATTTATTGTTTTATTTTTAATATAATGTTCTGAAATATTTTACTTGAAGACTAAAATAAATCTTTATGCTTGTTTTTTTTTTCTTTTTATTTTAAACCAAAAGCTTAACGGGGTTTTGTTTTTAAAAGCTTGTTAGGAAAGGAAAAAAAGAGTCATTTCACATGTCTTGTTTTTTTTTGTTTAAATAATAGTTTGAATAAAAATTTATAACATTTTGCTTTTTTCTTTTTAAATTTTAACTGTGTTATTTTAAGGTCATTTTTTGTGGGGAATATTTTAGGCCGTCAATGTAATTTTGGCTGAAAAACCAATTGCGTACAAAAGCGTTCTTATCTTGTCACATGCAAAATCAAATTTTTCATAGCTTTATACATGAATAACAAATTATAAAAAAACACATTATGCTTTTCTGTATGTTTGCATTTAATTTCTTTAATTCAACCAAGTATTTTTTGAACGCAAGCTAATAATATTTTTATTTTGCAATTTTTTTTTCGAATTACTTATATTTAACATGCCTATTTTTGACACGGTTTTAGTATATTAGTCTAATAATATAATTTACGCAAAATGCAATTTGTCAAGTTTTGTTTGTCTAAGCACGAGCTATCAAAAACAAGGCAAACGGCAATTTAGTTTGGGCCCAAGCAAAAAGCACTAAATCTAATTCTGAGCTAATAAACTTTAACCTGAAAACATAAACCTAAACCTTAGTTTAATACTAGTGTAATATTTTCCACTATTTTTCTTTTATTATTTTTAAAACTGTTTCGGGCCCCAGCACGAATGCAAATTGTGCAGGTTAAAAGTTTAGTACGGTCCAAAGTTTAGTACGGTTTTCTGCCGTATAAAAGGGCATATTTTTCTCTTTTTATTTCACTTTTTGCACTTTTTTCGCTTTCGTGTTGTTGTTTTTCTTCTCCCTCTCTTCTTCAATTGGACAAGAGCCGATTGAATGCTTTTTTTTTTTTTTGTTATTTCCAATTGTTTTTGTTTGTTTAAACCCAATAAAGTTGAAGAAAAAAAAGACGTTATTGATCAAAACAAACAGAGAGAAACACCGAAATATCACTCTAGCCTAATGCCAAATTGAAACCTAAACCCTAAAATCCCTTTTATGAGTCAAACAATATTTCTAATTTATGTACATAAAATAACTGGTAAATCTATTGTTACTATCTCAATATTACTTTTTTCCTACTGTTTTTAGACCTTTTTTTAAATTTTGCATATGCAATGAATGTTTTTGCAGTTTTAGTTTTTTTAGAATGACAATAAATAAACCTGTACCATCATTAATGACCTTAAATCACGTTTTTGTTATTTTTGTTGCATTATTTTTAATCAATACGACAACTGCCTTATTCTTGAAAGAGTCGGAAACTGACGCTAGCCAAAGTTTTATAAATGAAAAAATTGAAAAGCCCGAACGAACAGAGGATGACTTCAACTCTACAACGTAATTTTTTTATTTATTCGATTATTTTTACGATGTGTACCGCACTTCAAATTTATAAATAAAAGAAGTTGTTTAAGTTATGATTTTTAGAAAGTATCAAGTATTTCGAATAGTGCCACACACAACTGACCAACTGGCCCTTCTCAATGCCCTATACCAAATGTCAACAGATTTACAAGTAATTTGATTATATTATAAATTTTTTATTATTTATATAACATATCGTGCATATGGAAAATAACCTACTTATCGAATTGGTCGTAAAGAAACTGTCCAATTGCCCTATAACTTTTTAAGCCTAGTCCGTATAACTCATAAGCAAAGTAGCCTTTATTAAAACTGACTTATAATCAATATCAAATTCGTTTAACAACCCCAATGTCGGTTAATGGGCCAAAAAAAATCTGCTGCACTTTATACAATATTTTTTTTTAATTTTTACTTTTTAGTTAGACTTTTGGAAAGCACCGACAAGCGTAGAATTATTTGCTGATGTGATGGTCAACCCATACTTTTTGAACGAAACAAAAAATTATTTAGATGAGAATGTAATGGATTATACAGTCATTATAAAGGACGTTGAACGGTATATTACCTTTTTTTTTCTCTTGCAGATGCATTTCAGGGATTTGCGTTTAAAATGTTATTGTTTTAGATTAATAATGCAACGTGAAAAATCAAAGTCAAAAGGTTTCCAATTTTCGTCCTCATTATTCAGCAACAATGACTTACCAAACAATCCATTGCTAATGCCATTTTTTAGTAAAAGAATGAAAGACGTACCTTACTCCTCGCGGAATAAGGCTAAGTATGTGTTTGGTGGGTTAAATTCACTTGTTTAAATTTGTTGTGTTATTTTTATTAAGTTTATGTATGTTAACGGCCGACTAATTTAAGCAAAAATGAAACATATAATTTAACTGCTTAAATATAGGTGACTATCATTCATACAACGATATGCTTAAATGGATGAGCGACATCGAGTCGTATTATCCACAAATGGCAAAAGTGTTTACGATTGGCACGACGCACGAAGGCCGACCAATTAGTGGAATCAAAATTGGCAGTCCAATTACGGACGTTTCGAAGCGCGCCGTATGGATTGATGGTGGAATGCATGCCAGGGAATGGGCAGCAATTCATACAGCGCTTTATTTTATTGAACAGGTTTGGAAAGCATTAATTTATATTTTTATGGTAATCTAAGTTTAATATATTGTTGAAATATGTTCAAACTTAACAATATTCTGGTTGAAGCAATAAATGATCGTAATAATATCAAGTCTTCAAAAATTAATGGACAATTTTAGTTATTTGACTTCATTTGAGAAAATCAATATTTATATATATATATATATATATATATATATATATACATTGTATTTATACAGTAGCGGTCAATATTGCAACACTTAAAAACTTTTTCTCCTCCACCTCGTAAATTTTTATAGAAGACCGTTATCTAAGAACAGTAAACTGTTTGCTAGAGAATTTAATTCTCTATCAAATGTGATATTTAGATTTTTTTTTAAATCTTAAAAAAAATTTATTTTTATGAATTTTTGTTGGAGCGACTCCATTTTTTAGCTGGTCAAAACACTTTACAAAAACTTTTTTATAAAGTTTTACAAAAACTTTTTTATAAAGTTTTTTATGCATACACTGCTACACAAAATGATACGCCACCGTTTGAGGTCTTAGTGATTTTGACATTATAATTGTTCAATCATTGTTTTTTTGGACTGTTATTAATGTTTAACTTATGTAACTTTTGTTTTTAAATTTGATTTTTGTAAAATGGAACGTCGAACTGTTTGTTTTGAGCGTGCAACAATTCTAACTAATAGGTAGTATGGTCAAAGTTTTAAGTGAATAGCCAGAACAATGGGCCGTTCACGTGCTGCTGTTCGATCGTTTCATGTTCGACATGTTGAATGCTTGTTTGTTGCTTTTTATAAGAAAATCACGATGGATCAGCAAGATAACGCGCCGATTCATCGTTTTTCTCGTAGCACGCGTGCGGCGTGGTTTGCGACGACACATTATATATATATATAATGTTTATTTAAAATGATTTCTGTATCGAGTTTAGAATATAATTGCTATATTGCAGTTTTACATCATCAAAACTACAGGAATAAAAATAATAGATTAACAATCAGTTCTCACCAAATAAATCAGATCCAAAAAAATCTATCCAAAAATTAAGCACATAAACATTCCTCAAAAAAACTTAGAAAACAAAATTTACAATTACTTCAAATTTCTGTACTCATTTTCCAATAAATTATATTCCGTTGTTTAGCTAATTTCATTGTACGGTGTTGACTCTAAAATTACATCTTACGTTGACAACTTAAACTTTTATATTATTCCGGTCGCCAATCCTGATGGGTTTGAATACTCGCGTTCTGATGTCACACCTCAGGTATGTTGAATTTGTGTTAGAGGTTTGTACTTGGACTAATTTTATTAGTATATTTTAAGTTTTACAATTAGTTTTTTTTTATTGTTTTAGTATTATTTGGCTGCGGGAAGTCATTCATTAAACAAAAAAAATTATAAAATACAAATACTTAAATAATAAAGTTTAATGCACTGGCCGCAGAGCAAAAGGATTTAGTAAATGATTCTCAATTCTTTGTAATTAGTAAGTGTTATGTCTGGCTATAGCTTGCGTGGTGTAGTAAACATAACTTAATTTAATTTCTTTGACACTAAGTGCATTGAAAACACAGCTAACTTATTACTAATATGAGATCAAAACCGAAAACTAACACTTCCACACATATGTACTGTGTTCATTTCTTTGAAGATTAGTCGTTTTTAGTGCAAATTTATAGCATCAATGTGAACATATATTTAGACACGTTTCTGGCGCAAAAACCGTGGACCACAAATTTGCAAGAAAGATCGTTGGCGCCGAGACCGTTGTTGTAGTGGTGTCGATTTGAACCGAAACTTTGATTTTCATTGGGGAGGTAAATGTCCTAAAAAAATTTTAAATGTACACTTTTTTTTTATAAAATCAAAAAAATACACAAAAAATTGCTTAACGATAATAACAGTAGTACAACTCTTATAGAAATCGGCTCAAGTGAGGACTTGTGTTCGGATATATTCCAAGGAACAGCCGCGTTCAGTGAGCCGGAGTCTCGCGCCATCCGTGATAAACTGCTTTCGACAGAGCTCAATGGAAAATTGGACGCTTTTATTACACTTCACACATATTCTCAAATGTGGATTCACCCATATAATCACGAACGCAAAAGTTTCCCAGACGATATTAAGGAATTGGTAAGCCTTAAATTTGTTTAAGATAGGATGGCTTTTGTCAAATAGAAGAAGAAACATTAAATGATAAATAATTTTGAAACACAATTTTCAGTTTAATAATTTAATTATGAAATGCCGCAGTGACATTGAGCCTTAAAATTTTTGGTTTTGTGCCTGTTTTTCAATCCAAAAAAATAACCAACGTGCAATTAATTAAATGTTAAACTTTGCGTTACTTGTCCAAAATTTTGGCGCAAAACGCAAAAGTAGCTCAATGTAGTCGTACAAAATCATAATGGAGGTTTTTTTTGCATTTTAATTGAAAAAACCAGCCTCGGGACAACAAACTGTGAAGAAAAAAAAAATTCCTTATAATTTATAAAATTGCCAAATATAAAAAAAAAGGGAAATGAAATGTTTTCAAGACTGCAAAAAGGTTTTTACAGTTGGTAAATAACCAACTCGCGGCAATGTCAACTCGCAAATTTTTTCACTTTACAATATCGAATTGTGCCACTTTTAAGTCACAATTTTTAACTCACAATAAATGGCAACTTATTGCATTCAACTAAATCAATTTGAATACCATAACTTCAAAGCGTCACAAATCGATTTTAAAAGTCTGAAATTTTGCGAGTTGACATTGCCGCGAATCGTCGTTTGTCCTTTGCAGTCTTCATATTGGTTTTTTTATAGCAAAAAAAATGAGATGAATTTTAATTTAAATAAAATTAGGCAAGCTTATCCTCTTCCCCTCTTTGTTGTAAAACCAAATATTTGAGTTTATATAACCCATGTTGAACGGTCCAATAAAGTTGTATGACATTGTGAAGACAAGACTGAAACACTTAAATATAATCTCTTTTATGATTTTAGCAACAAATTGGACAACAAGGCGTCAACGCTATCGAAAATGTTTATGGAACAAAGTTTCGGTTTGGCACCGGCGCCGACATTTTATATCCGTCGGCAGGCGGCTCAGATGATTGGGCGAAAGCTTATGCGCGCGTCAAATTTGTATACTTACTTGAATTGCGACCAGGCGAGGAGGAATGGGACGGTTTTTTGTTGGACAAACGCCAACTTCTTCCCACCGGACGCGAGACGTGGGAAGGCGTTAAAGTCGTCATTGACGCAGTGTTGAGAAGGGTTCAGCAGATGCCACGCGTTTCATTCAGTAGGATTTCCAATCATATTTATTTACTTAGTAAAAGAGAAAAAAAAAGATAAAGTCTTAGTTACTAAATTACATTAAATGCCTATTATTCAACAACATTGCGTTTTTTCTATATTTTTCAACAACAATTTGAGTAAATGAAAAATTGATTTTTCACACATACATAGATCTAAATTTACATAAACTAAAAATATTGGAAGAAGTAAAATTCAAAATTTTTATAGTTTGTCATTTTTGTAATTGTAAAAATTCAAATTAAACATCAAAAGTTTTGGACGGTTACAAATTCAAGAGCAAAATCTAAGTGAAACCGATAGCTAACATACTCCAAATCCACTGCTACAATTTTCAGACCGATATGATATAGTAGCAATTTAGGCTGCTTCACACCGGTCTTTTTTACAGCTGGTGTTTGGATTGGCTGAAGTAAGTTTATGAAATTTATTGGTCTATAAACACCATTTAATACCGTGTAATAATAATGGTGTTAAAACGTAGCCGACTCTGTTTGTTGGTTTTAATTTTGAAAATACACCAGTGAATATCACGTTTTAAAACCCTATCTGTTGAAACATAGTTAAACATTTTCTAATACACTTTTTAATAGTAAGCTTTAAGTAGTTTTGATATGTAAAACAAATTGTCATTGTACATTTAATTTTTTTTATTGTTGTAGCACGTCCGACCGTCATATTCTCTACTCAGTCACCGCCTACAGCTCCACCAACAACTCATTCAACTTGGCCTTCCTTCACTACAATTTCACGCTTAATATCGCAACCGCAAGTCCAGTTGCAAACCAAAATGCAAGTGCAATTAAGGCAACGACAGCAGCCGCAGGCACAACTTCGTCGCTTCAACACAACAATTATCAATCCAAACGTGAACAACAACAACAATAACGTGGACGTTAGTCGAAGAATGGACGCCAGCTTTTTGCGCCACTCGTTGCACGACAAGCTGGACAGACTAAGAGAAAACCAGATGCAAGCCAAGCTGGAGTATGAAAGGAAACTTCAGCAGGCCGAACAACAACGCCAGCTGATATTTTGGCAGAATCAGCAAAGTAAAAAAAAAATAAAATTATCGATCCAATTTGTTTGACAGTTTAGATCGTCTTCATTCTGCGTGCTCCGATCGATCGCCGTGGTGCGTGAATTGGATTCGGGTAGCGCCTCAAATTTGTCGAACGTCTACGGTTTATATGCGCCAAGACTGTCGTAGTACTTGTGGATTCTGCACGCAGCAATCATAACAAGAATGGCTTAATAAGAGTGAGACAATTGTATTAGTCCAAAGATTAAAGGAAAGATTTAATGTTATACTTTTTAATACATCAGTATAGTTTAAGATTTATTTAATTTTCAATCTGCTGCAAGCTAAACTTTTTAGGAAATTGGCAAAACCAAAATTTAAAAAATACTTCTCACGTCAAAAAGTATGAAAATGATGCAAATGCATTTGGAACGGCTATTTTTAAATTTTCCCAATTGACCATGGCGCCGAAAAATAGCAAATACTTTTTTTTGTTAGAGAGAGCTATGTTTAATTGATCGTCTTTGCTAAAAAAATTTAAACAACAACTGAGTTCTTTTTGTGCCATATTGCTATGATTTGTAATTATAAAAAGTGGGGGCAAAAACAAAATGCAAAATGATTAAAGATAGTGAATGAAGATGAGCCCCGAATATTGATAGTAACACGCGTCCGTTGAATAATCTTAAATTTACTTGATGCAAAAATTGTTGAATAATCTTGATCTCATTATGTTTTTTTAATTGCATTTCAATTGTTTAAATTTTGTGTTAGAACATATCAAAACTGCAAGTTGACATTTTGTTTATTAGGTCCTTAAGTATTAGGTCAATTATTTGCCATTAACTTCTTTTGACAGTTTACCAACTTTTTTCCAACAAAAAATAAACATCAAATTAGATTTGCTCAAATGAAATGGGTTTTAACAAAAATATTTACAATAGCGGAATTGAACGACTTGAACAAATTTTTTTTCAAAAAATAAAAACAATTAAAAAAAAGGTCATAACACATTAATTATAATTTGTTTTTGTTCTTGTTATTGGTATTTATTGCATTTTTGTTGTTGGTTGGTTTGGTTTGGTTTGTCGCGCGGCCATTTAATTGCTTAAAATCTCTCTTGCTTTAAACATAAACAGGTTATATTTACTTTTGTTTTCAACACAAATACTATAATATTTTTAAAATTGTTTAATCTAGTGTTGTTTGTATTAAATTTTTAAAATAATGATAAAATTATATTAACGATGTAATGTTCAGTTTGTCCTGCAACGAAATATTATGAAAAGCTTTCAGACTTTGGTCAATAAGTTGCGTTAA
Source organism: Drosophila nigritarsus (assembly GCA_035044305.1). NCBI lineage: Eukaryota > Metazoa > Arthropoda > Insecta > Diptera > Drosophilidae > Drosophila > Drosophila nigritarsus. The sequence continues at coordinate 11,348 of JAWNMF010000589.1, forward strand.
TTTAAAATCGAAAAAAAATTTAAAAATTATATACGTGTGTTGATTTTTGTAAACAACGATCCTGAAAGCTGGAGTTTTTGTGCACTTTGGCAACAAATCGTTTCAGAACCATTCAAACTTCTAAACAAAAATAAAAAACTAATTTTAGAAATTAAATTATATTTTTGTAAATATGTAAATTTTGTTCGAGTTTTGAATTTTCTACAGCATTTTGCTATTTCCATCAAATTGAGTTCAAAGTTGATGTTTGATAAAAACTGCATTCATTCTTATAAAAAATTTATATAAAACTAATTTAAGTTCAACGACAACAATCAATATTTTAATTTGCGAATATTGAACATTGTCTAAGCCTTTCCTACTTGTTTAAACATCTATCTGAGAGTTATATAAACTTTTTTTTTCAGGCAAAAAAATATATCTATGAGAGACAATCAAACAGGCAACAAACGGTACATAACAATTGACCGCCGCCGTTCAACCGCCGTCACACTATTAAACTTTTTTGAAATTCATTGACAGCTAATGTGCCTAAGCCTAAAGCTCCAAAATCAAATTTTTTAAAACTCGAAATAAGGCTAGAAAAAAAGCGTAAAATAAGACTTAAGTTTTACTTATTTACAATACGATGAGCAGATTTTCAAAATTATTAAGTATGGTGTCGGCGGCGTACAAATGACTGAGTATTTACTTGGATTAGCTCAAAACTTTTTAATGAAAACTTTTTGATGGAATAAGTTTGTTTTTATTATAATTGTAACAAAAAAACCTAAAAAAAATTTTAAAAAATCAAACCCCCCCCCCCAAAAAAAAACCCCAAAATCCAGAAAAACACAAAAAAAAAACTGACATGACTGCTATAAATGAAAGTCAAAAATAATTTATGATTACCGATTTCCTAATCAGTTTTATGTTATTTTGGCAATTTTTTATAGCTTTCGTTACTGAATTCCGTATGAAAAGGCAAAAGCAACCGACAAATCACAACAACTTCAACGCCAACCAGTTGATACCTTTCTTTTAAATATGCTGACATAATTTGGCAAATAAAAAGCTTTTCAAATGCGTTGAATGTCATTTTAAACTTTTATTAACCATAAAAAAAATTAAATATATTATAAAACAAATTAATTAAAAAAAATATTTGAAAATGAGCTAGTTTTTACTTAATCTAGTAATAATTTGTGTTCCCTTTTTTTTTTGCTCATAGGACAGTTAAACATAATTGGCTGCTTAAAGTCAGTGCAAAATAAATTCGAAGAAATTTAAGTAATTTCATCTTCCTTTTTTTTTTTTTGATTTTTGAGTTTTGCCTTCAAATTTGTTCTTTAGACCGGCTTTTGTTGCTTTTTCTTTCTTCTCTTCGATTTTTGATTCTCTCCATCCACAGTCTTGTTGTTTTGAGAGTTATTATTGCTTTTACGGCAAACGTAATCGACTAACTGTGGAATTTGTTTGTTTTTATGGTAATTGTTAATGTGCTCCTGACCTGAAATTTTAGCAAATGCTGTAATTGAATAAGGCTTTTCAACAATTTCATTTTCTATAAAACATATAAATTGGGATGCGATGGAAATATTTATTGAGAATTTTAAGAGTGAAGCATTCAAAACTTCAAGTGGTTGATTTTTCTTGTCGTGTTTCCAGTTTTTCCTGACCACTTTTGTGTTTTAGTGGATGAGGAAGCTTCTTAATGATTTCTTAAATTTTATAATAATTGATTGACTAATTGCAGAACAATAATTAGTAAAAGAATAAATAGCTTACTTCCAATAAAAGTTCCACAAATAAACAAGTAAGGCATTCCTTTGTAGGCAGTTAGTTGCTCCAAATGTTTTTCAACCAGTTTTGGTTTGTCAATTTTGTCAATATAGAAAGCAACAAGTGGTAGATTATAGGATTTTCGCAATAACTGTTCGGTTTGTAGCGATTCTAGATTAGTGGAGTCGAGGTAGAACACTGCTGGCAGGCGTCGAATCTAAATAATCAAAAAAAAAACAAACTAAGCATTTACTTATTGCCGCAAAAAAAAAATTTTTGTATTTAATTTAGTTTTCCTGTGGAATAGAATTAATAGGACTCAAAATTGATTATGTTTTATTAAATATGATAAAATCATACAATCATTGCAGATTAGATAGCTGTAAAGTATTAAAAAATTTTCAAGCATAATGAATCATTAAGTTTCTAGAATTTTTGAATTTTCTATGTTTATAGACGCTACGGTTTGATGTTGATGTCGACTCAAAGGCAGTCATTTCATGCGGTTAACTCGCCGCGTTCAACTTGCTATAAGTTAATTTGGCTGGTGCGATTTTAAAAAAGACGTTTGTTAGTTAGCATTGCCTTGAATTGGTAATAAGTTTCTAAGATAGCTTAGGACTGTCCAAATTTTTTCAAAGTAAAATCTAGCAGTAAATAAGTGTTTGGTTTTGGTTGTGTTGTCCCGGCGTTTGGCGCCGGAGCATTAAAGATGTAATAATAAGCCAATAAAATAAACGAATATTATAAAAAAACATTATCCAATGTTAATTAACCAAATAATAATGAAAAAAAAATAAACAACATACTTGTTGAGTCAACGCCTGCATTGATGTTGTGGATTGTGGAGTAAACTGCTGCAATGTATCTTTTTCTTCGGTCAATGCAGAGAATGGTTGTTGTGGTTTATTGCTAGTATTTTCAATATTGTAGTTTGTCTTCACATAATTGTTATTGCTAATTGGCGGCATCAGCTCAATCGGCTCGACAATATTGTTGGCCAAAGCCTGTTGTGCTTGCGCTGGTTGTTGCATGTAAGGGCAGTTACTGTTTTCGTTTGGCTCCACATTAGATGGATATATTGCCCCCGTATAGCTATTAGTGCCAAATTTAGACATTGCATTCATAGGCTGGCCTTTAATTGAGCCATACCCATTGTTGTTGTGTTCGGATGATACTCCATTTTTGTTGCATTTAATACTCTCATTATCCTTATTATTGGAATTGACTCTGCCAATATTGGACACGCTATTCATATTAGAGCCCATTCCGTCATTATTATTATTGCTTTGTTGGACACCATTATTATTAGAGTCTCCAACACCAGTTCCCATCCCGCTTTTGTGCTCCATTGGCATACTAATGCCACCGCTGCTAATAACACTATTTCTTGGACTGCTAAGACTGCCTGCAGCGCTTTCATTGTCTTCGTTCTCATTGTTGTTATTTTTGTTTCCATTATTTTTGTTGATGTTGTTTTTGTTGTTTTCATTTCCCGGCATTCCAATCCCATATTTTTTGTTGATCAACTCCAAGTACTCAGCGTATTTGCGCATATTTTGTGGATTCAATCCATTTGGTTGTACGTTATTATCAAAATCGTTTGGTATATCGTAATAGTCAATATCATTATTTCCCATTTGCATTGGAAAATTGCTGCCAGTGTTACGGCCATAGCTATCCATGCCATTTGGCGTTCCCATTTGACCGTTTACAAAATTTGCACTGTTTCCCCCATTATTGTTCACTATCATGTTCGACCGTCCATTCATCTCGTTGTTGTCTGCATCATCAACATTGTTGGTCATTTCATTTCCACCATACCCCGCCATAGAGCCATATCCTTTAAAGTTGGTGTTATAGCCTCCTCCTGTGTCAACCATCTCATTTTGTCCCATGGCGTTCATCGACGTCCCAAAGTTTCTGTATTCATTGCCCATTGACATTTTATTATTTTGTGGCATGAGTTCGATGGGCCGCGAAAGCGGTATCATTCCACCACCCATTTGAGAATTCTTACTCTTCATTCCGCCCAAAAGAGTTGGTCCATATTCGGCGCCGTTATTGTTGAACTCGGTGCTGCTCATCTCGTTATTCGTCATCGGTGTACAGTCCATTGCGTCAAAACAGCCGCTATTGCCGCCATTTGAGTTTTGATTATATGGCATATTGTTCGAGTTTGCCATATAATTATTTTCGTTTTCGCCATACACTTCTCCTCCACCATACACATTGTTGTTGTTAAAATTATTTCCGCTATACATTTCAGAGTTGCCAACATTACTACCGTACCCGCCTCCTCCTCCTCCTCCAGAATAAATGAATGATTGTGGAATATTATTTCTGCCATTAAACATTCCTTCACTAATTTGAGGCATTCCCGCTCCCCGCATACCGCTCATCATTTCATTCCCACCGCCGTTTTCTCCCGTTTGGCTTAGCTTATTTTCGCTGCCAAAATTCTGCAATATGCCACCAAATTGTTGTGCATTACTCTCATAATTGCCGTTAATGGAAAGGCCAGGGTTGTCTGGCGCATAATTTGAAGGGTAAATGTTGGAGGGCATCTGTCCCATTTGGGGGTCAAAATCACTGTTTATTCGGTTTGGCTCCATTCCATTGCCATTACTATTTGCCGGCGGGAAATTGCCAAAAATGCCGTTTTGATTATCATTATTCGAGCCGTAATCATTGCTACCATAGCTAGAGCCATATTTATTAGGGTAAGATTGACGTATGCTGTTTTTTAGCCAACTCCTCGGTGGTACTTCATACGTTGCTTAAATAATTTTATCTAATAAAAATTTAAAGATTTTTTTTAAAATTTATTTTTATAGGCCTCATTCGATGCAAACAACCGGTTTTGCTGCTATTTATATTTTAAAACTTGACTTAATAAACTCATTTGCTGAAACTTTTTTTTTTTAATTAAAAAACCGAAACAAAAAAAAATAAGTTGTGAATGACAATTTAGTAAGCAAATTTTTTTCAAAGTCAACAAAATTTAAGCTTGACATGGATGATGGGGTTAGGGCGCAAGTGTGGATATTGAACTTCTCTTTTCTTTTTATTGTCAGAAAATCATAAAAGTATGAGAAGTTAGATTAAAGCGCCTTTCATATGATAGCAAAACGAACATCAGGAGGTAAATTTTTCCTCCTAATGATTAAAACAATTTCAGAATTATTTATCAGTCTTTGTTTTTTGCCATTTTCTTTTCCTATTACAGTACCTTTTTTTGTTTATTTCGGACGGTTGCATTACACGGGCCGAAAGTTAAAATTGCTTACCTAAATAAAACTAAATTTCTAAAGTCAAAAAGTTGTACAAAAAAGTTTTACAAAAAAGTTTTACAAATTTATTGATAATTTTTGGGCCGATATGATTTCTGCTATCAGAAAGTAATATCGAACGAGTGTGCAAATGACTATTAGAATAAAATATGGAAAATTTCTTGAACTCAAATTGTTATGTTTGAACTATGCGTATTTATTTGATCAAAAATTGTAATATTTAAATTAACTAACGTTGCTCGTAGCCGTTGAAATTGCCCGTGTACGGGCTAAAATCCGAAACTTCGTTATTGTCAATCTGCGGTGTCAAAAACTGTTGATCCGTTGACAAACCCCATTGAGCTATAAAATTACGTTAAATTGTATGTGAGTGTACAACAGAAATGAACACTAACAGAATAGTTACCATTTACTTGGGTATTCCTATCATTTATTATTTTGTCATTGTAAAGGATAAGAGTGATGAGGATGACTTGATAGTTAGATAGATGCTGACTCTTATGAATACTGCATTTGAGTTTAGTCTTTCTGCGCCGACATTTTTGCATAATTACGGCACTTTCATTGATATCATTCATAAATTTGTAGTAATCGAAAATAATTTAAGGTATGATTTCATGCCTTGAAATTCTAAATTGAAAAGTAATTTTTTTTGGTTTAAAAACAAAAATAAAATTTAGTTAAGTATAAATATGTGCAATTATGTAAAATGTATTGTAAAAATTGAAAAATAATAAGTTACATATTTTGGAATTAGACTAACAAAATACCGAATTTCCTCTATTGAAAAAAAAAACTTTTCCCTCTATTTAAAATTCCCTCTATTGGAAACTCGTAAAATGACTTTCTTATTTAAGCCTAAACCTTTATGTTGAATCCCGGAAGTCCCAAGCTTTTATTAATTTAATTTGTTAGTATTAAACATTGTCTAAAGTTTATACCTAAAGGCTATAACACTAATAATGTAAATTGCAGGGAAACAATTTATTGCCCAAAGTTTGCTATTTGATGAAAAACCCTCGCCTACACAATCATTTTAGAGTTTGGCTTCTCAAAATTTATATGCCACTGATTTATCTAAAAAGTCAATTCATTAGCACAAAAAAAGCAAACAAACACAGTTGAAAAAAAACAATTAAAGTTGGCAAACACATTTTAATTGCATAATCAGATATGCATGAAAAAGTATTCATATCTTTTTTAATTACTCAACAATAAATTTTACAAAAGTACATCATACATCAAAAACAGATAGCAAAAAACAAAACTATTTTTTTTCATTTACCCAAAATAGGAAAATAGCGGAAATATCAAAACGCTAGTTGGCGGAAATCACTTCCCTCCAAAAAAAAAAATTTGGCTTCAAGTACACTTATTATTTACAATTGAAGCACCCATTTGACTGAAGAATCATTTTTTTTTTCTCATTCATTTAAATTACATGTAACAGCTTTTTTGAAAACAGAACGGAATTCAAACGATCAAAAATTTTATTGTGTCTAAATTTTGCATGGGTTATCCTCGCTTTCCCCCTTTAAAGCAATTCAAAAAAACGAAAAAATTGGAAGCTAAAAATAGCCAAAATTTTTGTCTTTAAAATTTTGCTTGGAAGTTTTTTTCTAACAATTATGCAAGCTTTTCTGACCACAAAAAAATTGGACCCATATTATTTACGAAAAAAATTCTATTATAGCAATTTAAAGAAAATCTTTTGTAGGCTATTTTACTCTATCTCTTATTATTTTAATAAATTTGTCTGTGGCTGGTTGGAATCTAAGATTGACAATTGACGGGACTGCGCATTTTACTTGACGATGTCCCTCCTGTAAAATGAACAGTAAAAGACTTTTTTCTTTTCTTTTTTTTTCTTCGTTTTGTTCTATACCCATTTTCAAAGTGTTTTCTTTTTTTGGCTGCGTTCTGTTGTTGTTCCTATAATAAAAAAATGGTTTGCTTGGCCTTTTTCATTACCTTATTCAATTTGTTTTCCAACGGCGGTTTTCAACTGCATATCCCCTCCCCCTCCCTCCCCCCTCCCTCCCCCCCCCCCCCCCATTGTTGTTGAACATGTGCATCTTAAGCTCGTACATGGGTATTTATGCGTCAAAGACTAAGTGTTTTTTTTTTTTTTTTTTTTTTTTTGCTGTGTTTTGTCTAACGGAAAAGTTTTTTTTGCAATAACAAACTCTTTTTTTCACATACCATATTTATTGTTATTTTGTTTTTCTTTGCTGACTCAAGGACCTACGCATTTCACAAATTTGTTTTGCTTTTCTATTTCTTATATCTTGCAAGAGTTAACATAATTTACAATTTATTACAGTCCAAAATACAACAATGGTCAGTCTCGCTTCTTTTTTTCTGCTTTCGATTCCATACTCCTTTTTTTTTCGCAGATAGAAAAATAAATTTATTATTGAACGAAGCACTGTTCTAAACAAAAAATATAAATAAGGAAAGGTAAAACATACTATTGTCACCTTTCACTACACAACAAAATAAACAAAAAAAAACTTTTGCAAAATGATTTGCGGCTTAATAATGGATGGAAAGGTTTTTCTTGCGCGAATATGCAAAAAATATTGTCATTGATTTTCGGGGGGGGGGGAGGGTTAATGCATTAAGTCAAAATGGAATAAAATGGTGTTATAATTAAAGAAAATATTTCTTTTTTTATTTTTGTTTATCGCCTAAAATATTTGTTTGTCCAATCTGTTTGTAAAAATTTTGAAAAAAAAAAGTCTAAATAACTCCGCTTAAAGTAATTCAGAAATAAAAAAAAAACTACATAGTATACTAATAACTATTTTTAATTTGCTTTAGTACATAAATAATTTATAAAATAAAATCAAATATGCAAACCACAAGCGCCGTAATATCAAAAAGCATAAGGCTGACCAAAAAAAAAGATTTTTTGACGTTTGAGTCATTTAATTACTCATTTCAACAAGAAAACACGGCGATGCATATCAATGCTTTATCGAAAGCTTGGCATAATACAAAACCGACTTAGCTCTGAATTGGCTGGCAAAAAAAAAGCACTACACGCATGTTTCGTATAGAACATATACAGTTTTTATTCAGTGCATATACAAAAAAATTTTATTCAGTATAACAACGATTAACAAGCCGGTAGCAAAAAATAAAAAGCCTAATAGCACTACGTTAAAAAAAAACCTTCTCACCTATGACATACACCATATCAAAACTCATCATTTAACGCATCGATAAAAGACAATAATGTTATTAATTATTAAAATAACTGAATTTTAATAATGTTTCTCAAATGTTTTATATTTCATTGATTTATGTTATTAACGTTTGCAGTTACAATTATATTTGTTTTGCAAGCTTACGGAACAGTGTCAATTCTTCTAAACGTGTGTCTAGGACACTTCCGCTATACACAAACCTCAAATCAAAAGCCGTTATCCACAAAGTAGACATGGTCGATCTTCCAGCTATCAAATCAACTTAAAAGTAAAAAAGTAACACTTCAAAGTCTAATTGGAAGTCGATCCTCATCAATTTTGTGTTCCCTATTTGTAGGAGAATTGAACACAAATTTACAAAATTTCTTTTTTTAAACTTGTGAGCGATGTGATTTTAAACTACGCCCGAGACTACATATTTGACTAAAATTTTAGGCCAACACGTCCCTTTTTTGCCGAAATAATCGATAAATACGCAATGTTTTTTAATTGTGTTGTGTGTTTTTGTCCAGCCTATCGATAGACGAGACCATAAAAAATTTGTATTAAATTCATAGGCTTAAAGCGCCGGGCCTTATTTACCTGTTCATTTATTCAAAGAGTTTATCCGAAGACAGACTAAACCGTCCATTTCGATTAGACCATCGTAATTTTTTTGTGCTTAATTATGAGATTAGACATGATTTATAAATACTTTTGAATAATTCCATCACACCTTTTAATTATTTGAAAATGTTATTTAATTTTTTTCTTTAATTTTTGGGAATTTCAATAATTAAGTGAAAGCCGTTTAAATTTATATTTTTTAAAGCTCTTTTCTAACATTTGGAAGATTAGAGTGTGTGTATTCTGCGCAGGCAATACAATCGAAAATTATAAATTGTTTTTTCTATCATTCCGTTGTTTTAGCCCTTACGCATAAACTTTTGGCAGTCATAATTATATACACAACACAATTATAAAATTACAACTCTGTTGTCTCAGAAGATAAAGCGCAACATTGTTTAATTTAGTTTGTGCACAAGATTTATGAATTCCTTGAATGAGCAAGCCAACAATTTTTTTTTGTTCTCAATAAATTTGCAATCATTTCTTTGCAGAAATGACGAGTTTTCCCACAACTAATTAGGTTTCCATCAATGAAAAACATATTATTATTAATTAATTTTTAATTCAATTTCAAAGTGTAACAATAAAAAAAAAGTCTAAATTTTAGCCATTCTTTGCTCAACAAAATTATGAAAGTAATAAAAACAATAATCAGTTTGTGTGGTTTAATGATAAACACAAACATTGCGTTTACAATAAAAAAAAATGAGTGTAGAAAGAAAGCCTTTTTTTTTAAATGATTGACACACACAATTGGAAAACTGCCTCGGGGCCAGAAAATGTGTCCTTTACAATTATTATTTACCTGCTTTTACCTTTATCACGCTGTATTTTTAGTTTTTATTTATCGTTTCTGTTTTTTTTTTTATAAAAAAATTCAGATTCGGAGTTACTAACTAAGCACTGCTTGTAGCAAACAAGGAATAAAATTTGAGCGGGGTGTCTGTTTAGTACTTTTTGTAAAAAAATAGTGTGCGGCTTTTTGTTGTAACCGCAAAGACTTTCCTTCGGTTTTTAATTGCAAACAAATTCAAAAATTACTTATTTTTGTTAATTTTCCTTTTTGTTCTTCTTAATTTTTATGCTAATTTCATTATTACGCATTAACAATTTTTTTTAAAAACAATAATAATAATTTGCTTTTTTGGCAGCAAAAAAAATTTGATTGTTTGTAATTAAGTGACTACAGTAGGCTTTCGTCAATTTTTTTGAACACCTGTACGCATTTTGAACGCAAATACGACGTCATTCTTAATTCTTTATAATTTTTGTCGAATTAAATTTAATTTAGAGTAATTAAAAAATTTTCAAAAATTATTTTTTTTTTGAACTTTTTTTTAATGAGTTGGAAACAGCGCATAAATTAATTGCTTTGGAAAAGACCTTGAAAAATTATCGATCTCATAAATATTCAGTTTTATTCTATAATACTAGAAATGTTAACAAACATAAAAGTCTACGTGAATTAATCACCAAAGCCAATGATCAAAATCATTAAATTTTACAAAGGTTAAAGAACTGTAAATGTTTTATCATAAACAGTAATTTCAAATGTATTGGGCTGGAAAATAAGTTTGTGCGGTTCTTTGAGTAACAATAACTTCTTTTTTTTTCAAAAATATAGATAACAATTAATCGATTAAGTATTCTCTTTCCTTTATCAATTCACTTCTTGCCATACGTTCCGGGAAGTTTCTCGATTCCGCGTCGAATAAAAGTTCTACATCTTTTGCAAGTCAACCAATTTTCAAGCCATAACTGCAATTCTTTGTCATTGTTGAATAAAACTCCGCGTTAAAGCGCATTCGAAAGTGAACGAAACACATGGTAATGCCGACAAAGCAATGTCCGGAAAGTATTGGTGAATGTTTAAAAACTTTCACAGCCAAGCTTCTGGATTACGGTCTTTGTCAATTTTGCAACGTTCGGACCACTTGTTCCACGAAGAATTCAACTGAACGACCAGAACGAGGTGTGTCAATTAAAGTAAGGTCGTTTTGCTTAAAGCGGGTAAGCCATTTCTGAGCAGTTTTCTCTGCCACACAACCCATTTCTCATAGATTGAGTTGATATTTTAAGCCGCTTTAGCTGCGCTAGAGCGCCACGATTGAATTCGGCCAAAAGTAGATGTTGGAGGTGTTCTTTCTTATCAACTTAAAGCATAACGTATTTTTTTTCATATAAAAAAAAGTTGCGTAGTTAATACCATATTATAGAGCGAAACAAGAGCTACAAAATAATATATAACATTGCGTAATAGAACAGTGTTCATAAATAAACAAAAAGTAAAAAAGAAAAAGCTTATTTACCAACCCAATAATTATAATATACGTTTGTACATGTGTTTTAAACAATTAAAAAACTAATTTTTTAAGAATTATGTATTTATTTTATTAGATTTTTGATATGTTCTAAAAAGCTGGAAGAGGTTTTGGCGGTGAGTTGAAAGTAAAGGGGACAACTTTTTGTGACTCATTTTGGTCAGTTTTGGTTTTAAATAAATATAAAAGCGAAATCAGTTATATTTAAGTTCCTTATTAGGTAAAACCTAAGGAGGGGGTTAACAGAGGTGCTTAGCCATACCGATTTTAGGTTTCTCTTACTTCTTACAAAAAAATTATTGCTGAAGATATAAAATTAAGATATAGTCAATTTAACAATTTTGACAAAACTTTATCTTCTCACTCTTTTAATCTTCAAAATTAATCTTAAACAATAATAAATAATTTCGTCAACAAAATTCGAAGTAATTTCAATTACATTATTTCTTCTTTTTTTTTTGTTTTGCAATTTATCAAATATTTTTGCCATAGAAGTCAGAACCAAAAGTTCTATTATAAATTTATTTCATATATGATTTTATGCATTTTATGACCACCAACAAACAAACTTTAGGATACGTTTTAATAGTTGAACAAAAGCATTTTTTCGACGTTTTGTTTGAGGTTTAAATCGTTTTATTTGTTTGTATTTTTTGACTCAAAATTGGAATTAGCATAAACCTTTTTATAACATTTCAATTTTAATGTTTGATAACCATTATAGTAATTGTGTCTGAATCAATTGTTGCAATGCGTAGGATAGAAATTGACATTATTCTGCATTAGGTTGTGGAACAAAGACAAAATTTTATAAAAAAAAAATAAAAGTTAATTAATCAATTTATTTGTAACAAATAAAAAGTAAATGCATTCAAAGAATAAAATAAACAACAATCAAAAATGTGTTTCAGAGAAGGAAAATTGGTTGGGAAACTTTCTTTAAAACTGTTTATTCTTTCAAATTATACCATAGAAAATCATTTTATTTATAATATAATAATTAAAAGGTAATGAAAACGTAAAGTTGTACAACTTGCTTTTTCCCAAACTGCTCTCTCCCAGTTTTTTTTTTAACAATATTGCTAGTTGAGTAATAATAACAAAGCAATAAAATGTTAAATTGAAGCTTTTAAAATGTACCTTAGGTTTTGGCTTCAATTTGAGCTTAAACATAAGCTTGCACTTTATTTTAGGCTTTTACTTACATATTGTCTTAACTTGAGGGAGCTTTTCAGGATTTTCGTTTAAAGGCCAATTAACTGAGTTTATTTTTGCAATAGACATTTAAACATAAACTTAAGTTTTAAACATAATTTATTAAGTTTGCAGCAATTTTTTTTATTTCATTTGTTGTAATTTAATAACTTTTAATTTTTTTTTTTTTTTTTTTTTTTTGTAATTACTTTTTTTAATTGCTGAATTTTTCTGATTTTTTTGTGGAATTTTATTAGTTTTAATAAATTTGTGCTTTTATATTTCAAAAGTTTTGGAAAATAAGTCATTCTGCACATTATTTACTATTCTACAATATATGTATTTTACTTTGACACAGCTTAAAGCACAGTTTTAAATAATTTAAAATAACACCCCCAGAATTTTTTTTAAATAAACTGTTGGTTATAAAACAGCATTTTTATGTTGTTATTCGCATAACCGAGCCAGCCAATTCCATTGAGCCTTTTGTGCCTTTAAATGTTGTGAGCTCAAATTGCACGAACTTGAACGTCTAGTTAGCAAAAAAAAATTTTGTCTGATATTTTCTTGTTAAATTTTGATCAAAATTATATGATAAAATCGTTTAATTTTATCTCAAAATATGGATTTACAAAATCGCAAGTTTCCAAATCAGTTATTTGTCAGCTAATCGTTTATGAGTACCGTACAAATGTATACGCTTCAAAAGCTGTATTATATGTCAAACACAACGAAAGGGTATTGTGAGTCGTGTGCGCGATGATTAAAAAAGTTTGATTCGTGTGTGTTTTACTACTATTTTTACTACAGATCAATCACGCTCCGGTAGACCAAACATTGTCAAGAATGAAGAATTTAAAGAGTATATAGCGACAAATCCTGCATTAACTAGTCGTAAATTGTTTGCGGAGTTTGGTTGTGCTCAAATTTCGTCAGAATAAATGCAAAAAAAACGCTGAAGTATACTCAAATTAACTACAGCAAATGTATAAGACAATTCGACGTCCACCGTTCACGGCGCATTTTTGAAAAGGTGTATTATTGATACACAATATTTCTTGACCCCACATTTCGCAAGAAAAAGCTGTTTAAACTTAAATGTACAGTTTTACCTCATCCACCGTATAGCCCCAATATTTTGCCGTGTGATTATTATTTGTTTCAGTCATTAGAATACTTTTTACGTGATAAACAATTCACCAATGACAACGACATCAAAAAGACTATTGACACATATACAGTCACAGTAAGACGCCAGGAAAAGCATCCACAAACTACCAGAATTGTAGGAACAAAACATAAAAGCCAATATCAAATATCTTTAATTATTTTTTTCATTTTATTTTTTATTGTACATATATTTTAATTTTAATAAAAAAAATTTGGTGTAAAACTTTTTACTACAAAGACGTTATGATGACTTGAGCATGCTTACCAAACTCATGTTCAATATTTTAGGGTAATGGGTAACGCGTTGAATTTTTTTTATTCTAGTCTTTTGTTTATTTATTTTTCGTTGTCCAGCTTCACAATTTGCAACAAACAACTATGGGTATTTGTTATTTTTGAATACATTGTAAATTTGTTTCCTAAATTGTTCTAATAGTTTTCAGACAATTCAAAATTTACGAAATTTACACGGAAACACAATCGCAGCTGGATAAATTAAAGGAATTAGAAGAGCATGGTTTGGTAAGCAATTCTTTTTAATAATTTGCATAAAAGGCATTTATAAAAGATTAGCTCGGTTGTGGCGGTGCTGAAAATATGAAAAAGTGCATGTTTATGAAGGAACAATGCTTAGGCTTAGCTATTACTGTTAAAGTTCACAGATAAAACTTTGATTTATTGCTATTGATAATTGGCTCCAATTTAACTCCAACTATACTTTTGACTACTAGTTTAAAAAACAATTGAGCATTTTGCCAGAAGCCAGAAAACCAGAAAACTTTAACTAAAAATATTTTTTTTTTATATTTTATTCCAAAATTTTTGTTTGAAATTTGTCCTATGAGAACGTTTAGTTGTTTCCGGTTATAAAAAGCCCAAAATAAAAAAAAAATTTTTTTTGTTTTTTTTAGGTTTTATGACACGATTTTTTCAAAACTTAAATTTTAATTATTACCGTAGTTAATTCAAACATCCAAAAATTTTTTATATGCTACCATAGTTAATATAAATATACGGATAAGTACCTGATTTTTACTTCTTTCCGTTAACATGAATTTTGCTAACATGAATTTCCAGCAATTAACACCCCTAGTGAATAATGACGAAGAAGCAGTACAATTTTTCAAAAGTAATGCGTTTTGCCGAGTGAAGTGATGTGCAAAAAAAACTTAAAATTTTTTTTTATTTTGGGCATCCTATAACCGGAAAGAACCAAACGTTTCATGAGTCCTTATAGCTTTTGTGTTTACTTTCTTACAATATTAATTATAAAAAAAATTTTAAGTTATATTTCAATACGATTTATTTTAGAATACAACATTGTATATTTTCTAGAAAAGCACAAAATCGCCAAAGAAGAAAATTTTTAATATAAAGTATATTTAAGGTTTTTCTCCGGCAAATTTTCATGGTGATAATGTTGAAATACATTAAAGCTTAACATAATCTTGGCACTTTTTTTTCAAGATAAGAAAAAAATCTTACAATGTTTAAGTCTAGCTCATATTTAACTGAATTTTCCAGATTGATTTTTGGCATTCACCAAATGGGCCAAAGTCGAAGGCGGAATTAATGATCGATGATTTAAGCCCTGAGTCAAAGCTGTTTCACGATTTGTTGAAATCAGAAAAGTTGAAATCCAAAATTTTGGTCAATGACTTAGCCAAGTATTATTTAGTTTTACATGCCAATTATATTTTGTAATAAATTAATGTTATAGATTTATCGAAGAAAAAGAGGTACACGACGCAATAAGGAAAAATTCAACAAGAGCTGCTCGTGCCAAGTCACCTTGGCTAAGAGATGACGCAAACCGCAATCGAAATTGGGCTTTTGGCCTTCAAATGGGCGAATATTACAGCTACAACGAAATTTTAAACTTTATGCAACGAGTGCATGATGCTTTGCCAAAGCATATTGTCCAACTGAGGACAATTGGAAAAAGTGTCGAAGGCAGGGACATTCGCGGAATCCAGGTTTTTATCTATAATAAAATGATATTTAAGGAAACTTATAAGGTTAGTAGCATATAAAAGCGTGCTGCTTTTTTTTTAAATTTTTGACGAACAAACAATTGTTTAAGTAAAGGTCTGCTTATCAAGCTGCGGCTGAGGGGCAGAAAAGCGCTTGCTTCAACAAACTTTTGAGTTTTCAGTTTAAAGCTTTGGTTACTTTTTTTTGATATTTGAAGATGAGGTTAAATTGAAAATGGAGATTAATTAGAGATAAATTAGAGAAAACAATATATACCTGTGTTCAAAATTAAAAAAAGTTTTAATTAACAAAATTATTTGAACCGTTAAATTTTAAGTTTGGAAGGCCGAGTATACTGACGCGAAAAGTGATTTGGGTGGACGCGGGAATTCATGCACGCGAATGGACCGCCATCCACACGGCTGTTTACTTTATACAACACGTAGCACATTTATTATTTTTTTTGTCAAAAAATGTTATATTTACTTTTTATAACTCATTTACAGATTGCCAATGAAATATTGATTGGAGCTGATCGTTCGCATTTGTCCCGCTATTTGGAAACTGTTGACTTGCTGATAATGCCTTGCCTCAATCCTGATGGTTACGAATTCACGCGGACAGAGCCTCGCAACCCATCGGTTTATTTTTTATTTAATGCATTTGGAAAAGTTTAGCATAACACATTGCTTTGAAATGACTAAAAGTTAGAGAGATAAATCAAGAAAAAAAAATTTAAAAGTCAGTATTTTAATTTTGTAAAACAAAAAAATGAGCGTAATAAATATTTCCCAAAGAGTTAAATTTGATTTACAGTAAAATAATTGGCGTCAGAAAAATTTTGTAAAAATTGGCATTGTTTTTTATGGCGGTACAATTTGAATGAGAACTGAATTGAATAGGTGCTGAGCTGAGCAGGCAGTCAGTTAATATTGCAGAATAATATTTCGTATAGCTCTTTTACGTCCAACATCAAGTAAAGCAATGGATTAATTTTTTTTACGATTTTTTTCATTTTATCAAACAAAAAGTATGAACTAAAATAAAGTCTATTTTTTGTTATCCTATTAAAACGCCTACTTTTTTTTAAACAGAATATTACCAGCTATTAACAAACTATTGCATTTTTTTTATTTTTTGACTGCGACTAATGTTTTGGCGACTAATCATTTTTTGTAATGTTTGGTGTCCAAAACCCTTTGTTTTTACAGTTAAATTAAATGTCAAATAGCTAGGTTCGTTTTTGGCGAAAAAGTCGATCACAAAAGCGATGCTCCACCGTACAACGGGATGGACAATCAACAGTTAGATGTTGTCAAGGCGTTGACTTAAATCGTAATTTTGGTTTTCGATTTGCAGGTATTTGTGAAAAATTTATGTTTTGAATTATAATTTTACAACAACTTGGCTTTAGAAGTGGGCACCAGCTTTCATCCCTGCTCGGAGATTTATCACGGCGCCGCCGCATTCAGCGAACCTGAATCACTGTAATTTTTTTAATGTTAAGTGTTGCATTAATATTAATTTGATTATATTGTAGGGCTGTTCGAAACGCTATTGAACATTCGGATTTGGCGTCGCGGACTCCAGCCTTTGTCTCCCTACACGCATATTCCCAATTGTGGATTTACCCATATTCGCACAAAAAGTTTGCGTATCCAGCCGATATTGATGATCTGGTAACACATTTTGCAAAACACTTTAGCATTGAATGAGGTTATACTAAAAAGATAAACAATGACTCAATTATTTTTAAGAAATCACTGGCGAAAAAAGCGGTAAGCGCCATTGGCGAAAAATTCGGAACAAACTATGAGTATGGCACAGGTCCGGAAATCATTTGTATGTTTTTATAATTTTTGCCTACAATATTCTATTAATAGGAAAAAAAATGTCATTTTTTTTTTTGCAAAAACCAATTTATAAGACTCAATGTCTCGATACAAATTTTCAAAAGCATATAATAACCCCCAACATTATGTAAAGTATAAAACAACGAGTCGTTGACCCTCTCCATTATAAATTTTATTTTTCTGTCTGATATTATATAAAGAAAAATAGTACATAAAAATGTAATGACAACCCACTACTTGCAGCTTGGGACTAAATACTTTTTTTTTTTTTAATTTTACCTCGGACAGCAACAGAATTTTGAAATGAAGTAATTTATATTTTTTTGACATTAAATTCGCTAAAAAATATTTTATTTAGACGCCTATACTGGCGGCTCAACTGACTGGGCCAAAGAAACAGCAAAAATTAAATACACTTATACAATTGAGCTCAGACCGTCATTTCAATGTAAGTTTTTTTTTTATGTTAAAGTATTGAGCTTTGACTATTAATTGGGCTAAAAATAAGCTATAATCTTTGTCAGCTATAATCGTATAATTGGGCAACTTATGACGTTTATTATTAGATGTTTAGTTACGAAAATTTTTTTCATTTAAAACGTATGACTAATTCAGCCTGGAATGGTTTTGTGCTCGATCGCGCTCAACTAATTCCCACAGCACGCGAAACATTCGATGGGATTATGGTCATTGTTGAAACGATAGCACGCTTTTCGCCTCCATTCAACACAGGTATTGTGTGGTTTATAATTATAATAATATTGGCTAAGTCTCGATTATTTATGGTTTATGTTACTTTAATTAATCCTATTTACTATTTTGTTTTCTGTCTTACGTGACGACCGAATATTAATTTAAAGAGTTAATCAACCGTTAACCAATGATCTATGTATATAACCACATCAATTAGGGTTTGGATTGAATATTGAGACTATTATTTAACGTCAAGATTTTGATTAAGCGTGCTTAAGATTATAGTTAGGGAATGCGTTTAGCTAAGCTCTTTTGCTATAATACTGCGCTTGTCTGTTTAACCGATATGCCCAGGAATCGGTTCAAATGCAGCTTGTGATTTAGTGTCATATAACACCCACAATCTATTGTGTTCATTTTTTACTGTCAAAAAACGTTTGTGTCTTTATAAAATTTTTGCTTTGCAAAATATTAAATCTGTTTACTCCTCTTCCCTGATACAATTACAAAGAAAAAAATGAGGATCACATTTTCAACGTAATTGTTAACGAGTTTTAAACGCCCCCCCCCCCCCCCCCCCCCCAGTCTGATAATGTTATGATGAGATGTTTTTTGCACAGTTAAAAACGTTTCATTCAAATGCTTTATTTAATTTTCAGCGGCTAACATTCAATCGACACTTCAAGTCAAAAATAGCAGCTCAGATACGACGACGAAATGTGAAGACCGTTCTACGTATTGCCGAGCGTGGTTGAACAGTAATGCCAATTTGTGTCAATTATCACAAACAAACATGATGATCAATTGTCAGCGGAGCTGCAGTTTTTGTAGATTATAAAAACTTTTGATTTGAATATTTGTACAGTTTTTAATAATTTCGATAAAATGATTTTACAACTGGAGTATCGTAATTAGTTTAGGGCTTTGAAACGAAAAACACAGGCAAAAAAAGAAAAAAAAATGTCTGATAAAATAAAATAAGAAAAGATAGACACCGGTTACAAATCAGAAAATGACAGAGAAATACTTAGGAACGGCAAATAAAGACCGCAAAAAGTGAGTTAAACTAAAGCACCGCTCAAATAAAGAATAGGCATAAAGTCAGCCAACATTACTCATATTGGGATTACTTTCGGGGATTCTAGTTTTTAAAACAAATAAATTTTCATACCTACGAGTTTACAGTGTCGCTTAACAATATCTATATTTTTTTTTTGGAATATCATGCCTGATACTGGAAAACAACATATAAAAGTGGGATGGTTAACCAACCATTATCTATAACACTCACTTTACCAATATATATAGCCAATAAAGCAACACTAACGTTGAGTTACTGTTCAATCTTTAATAATTTAACAATCAATTAGATGGTTCAATTGCTATCTTTATTTTGAATATTGTTATTTTTTATTCTAACTTCAGCCAGCAAAAAGTAGGATTGACAATTTGAGAGGATTAAGGAACGAAAAACGGTCAGTTTTATTAATGAAAAGTTGCAATTAAATTTGACTATAAAAATATTTCAAATATTCTTGGCATTATGCCCAAATTCAAAAAATATTTTAAAAATTTTATCAAAAATTTAATGCTCAATTTTTCATTTTTTCGAGTCGGGTTTCGCCGGCTTTCGTCGGTTAATATGGCTTCCGCCTCTTCGATGGTATCACCATACGCGCAGAATAATGAAAAATCGCTGTTTCAATGTTATTTAACGCTGAAGACCGCAAAAAATGAGCTTGTGGACGTTAAATCAGTGTTTTATGTAAGTTATAAATTCATTTGCAAATTCTGTATATAATAATTGCCTGCTGTATACTGTTAGTTATTAATGTTTCTTATAGTACTAATATAAAAAAATTTAGTTGTTTTCTGAATATAAGCTTATATAAAAATTGCTCATACATATTTTATACCAATTTTTTTATCGCAAATAAAACAAATTATATTAAGTACCGTTATAATTGGTTAAGGATTCGATGCCAGATGGTTCTGAGCGTGGAACAGCGCTTATGATTCACGGCGTTCCTGGGTCACACAACGACTTCAAATATATTTTCCCTTATTTACATGAACAAAAAATTCGCGTCGTTGCGGTCAATTTTCCTGGGCTCGGTTACTCGTCTCGTAATTTGTCTATGAATTGTTTTGATTTTTATACCTTTCTATATTTTAGACGATGACCGACTTCAAAGTAATTGCACGGAGCGCGAACAATTCATACAACAAATTATTGACAAATTGAATTTGAAGAATAATGTTGTTTTTGTAGGCCATAGCCGAGGCTGTTTCGACACAATGATGATGTGCGCCAAAAATATTGTATTTTTTCAATCATTTGTACTTGATATTTAACTCCTTTACATTGAAAATTTTTTATATAGTTACATTTTTGATTTCTGAATATATATATATTAACATTACTTTCAGTAAATTCTCGATTTTGCGAAAACATCGATTAGGCTATGGAAAGATTGCCTTCATTGAATAATAAGAATTTTTTGCTTAAAAATCAATTAAATATATAAAATGGATCAAAATCCAATTTTTATAATGTCTGATCGTTGCAAAACTATTTTATGATTTAAAACGATTGCAATTCGCGTACTTCACTCTTAGATTTTACTATTTGTTATTTTGAGCTTTTTAATACTAAATATTTTAGTATTAAACAAAATTAGCAAAATTATGTAGTTTTGCTCTATCAATAATCATTCATGTTTTGTATGTTTAAATATGTCTTATGAATTTTTGATGGATAGCAAACCCATTACATCGAATGTTGCCATTTCGATTATGACTTTTTACACTTGAATCTTTTTTAGGAGAATGCCGTCGGCATGGTACTCGTAAATACAATTGGGCTACGGGTACATCGTGGAGCACGACCACTCTGGCTCATGTCCACAACTTCTTGGCTGTGGTCATATGGCTTTTTCCGATCAATTTTATCTTCACTTCTTTACTTTCATTGTATGTGTTTTATGTACTATGTCAATTAATTATACGTCTACTTGATTTTTTTCTCATTACATGGTTTTTGTTATTGACTTTTTGTGCAATAGAGTTTTGTGTGCCAAATATGAATACGCAACTATTAAAAATCAAAAAAGGCTATTTTTTATATTCGGTCCTGACATAAAGTGATTAAACCCTTTCTAGGCCTGAAAAATTGCCAAATAATTGCATGTCTTTATTTTCTCTTCACAAATCACAAGAGATTAATGTTCAATAATTGCGTCAGTACCGCATTTAGCTCGTATAGTTACGCGATTAAGGCCAGATATGCCTTGCCATAATCCCTGGAACAAGCCGCAATGTCCGGACAAATGTGATACTGATGCATAGGAACCAAGTGGACGTACTATTTTTACCAAAGTGTTTATTAAAACCAATTTAGTTGGTCAAAGCGTTTCAAATTTCTGATTTATGTTAATTTCAGTTAATAAATTACTTGGCCTTCGTACAACTGGTGAAAGCGGAGCCATTATTATGCAGGTCATGGCGCATACAAATTTTTTATTGCTGCATGATTACATCGGAACAATCAATAAAAGCAATATACGGGTTGTCGTCCCGTTTTCTGGAGACGATTCTCTGATTGAGCCTGAAGTGAGCCGCGAACTGACAAACTCTTTTCTGTGCAAGGAATTGGTATTTTTTTTTATTATATTTTTGATGTTATCGTAAAATTTTTAGTATTTTCATTTATTTGGCTTTAGAAACACAGCAGCTAAACCTTCTAATCTAACCTGTTATATGAAATTGTTTAGTTCAGAGATAATGATTGTAAGCTTTGTAAGAGATGCTAATTTTACAATATTTAAACAATTTAAGAAATAAATGTCGAGGAAACGAATAGGCGAAGTACACTTAAACGTTTGCCAATAAATACAAACATATTGGCATCAAAAAGTTATATATGCGGCAAAAACGATCTGCTAGAAAGACGAAATAAATAATAAATTTTATGTGAAGATACTCCCAAAGTTTTTTTTTAAACATTTTTTTAGCTTTGTAAGAGAAACTCTTGGCCGAATTTTTTTTTTGCTTTTAACAGTTTAGCTCCCATAAATAGTACAAGAATTTCAAATATAATAAATTACATTTTGGTTAGGTTATTAAAACAAAACGCGGAAAAAAAACTTTCCGGCAAACAGTTTGTTCTATGAGGTGCAGCTGGGTGGTTTGCACAAAAAATGTTTTTGACGATGTTTGAGCTTTAGTTTACATTGTCTAAACCAATTTAGGAGTGCGCCACTTCTGGAAATGACGACGAAATCATTTGTGCAACGTTTAGCGCTTTAAACGGTGGCGAGAAGCATTTGAGTGTATTTTTCAAAAATGAAAATCACTTTCTTCAAAAGCATCGCGCCAAGTTTTTGGCTCATACAATTAATACAATACTGAGATTGGCATCATCTAACACTAAAAGCGTCTCAAACGTAACGCTCACTTCCAAAATTTAGCTTTAAATTTTTTTGCCGCTTTTTTTCTACCGTAATTCAGATGTCTAAATTTTTATAATAAATAAAATATTTTTTAATCGATTGTTAGTTAGCTCCTCTTTTTGTTTACGTGTCTTTGATACTTGTGGAAGTGTTTTGTGTTATTTAATTTATAGAGAATTCCAGTAATTAATTCCAGCAATAAATTAAAACGAATGTTTTCAACTTCCAAATTGGGTCTTTTAAGTTACAAAAAAGACAATTTATTAAAATTATGACAAAAGTTTTTTTTGTTAATAAATTAAAGAACTACAATCTTTGTGCGTTTGTAGTTTATGGTATCATGGAATTGAGAATGAGAACTTTTCGCTTTACAATTCTTATATGTGCTTTATCTGAATTAGACGTAGGATAGAAGCTGATGTCAACTTTTGTGGCCATACAAAAAGAGTGCATCTGACATAACAACTTTAAAAAAAAAATTTTTCGTTTTTCAATCTAGCATTTTGTCCTAAAGTCAGTAATCCTCGGAAAAACAACATTTCTTGGCTAAAAAAATTCAATTTGAAAAAAAAGATTATTGTAATATTAGCAAACTTTTAAATAGCAAACTTTTAATTTTTTGACTTTTCTAGTCTGATTTGCACACATTTTGCAATGCATTACAGTTGATCTACGGTAATATTCATTTACAGTAGTCGTACATTATGCAACATTGTTTGGCTAGACCTACTCGTTTATTCAACAACAGTTTTTCAACAGGTTATTCTACTTTTTTTTCGCGATGTTTTTTGTCTTCAAAAATTAAGCCGTTCGAAGCAAAAGGCGAAAAAAATTTGTACCATATGACGTCTCCATTAGAGTCAACGAGAAGAATGACGTCACACTCAAGGCCGTTTTCATGGTTTACTCTTATATTCGAGGCTATGCAATTTCGAATTTAATTCATAATTTGCCTTGTAGGACACAAAGCCGAATGGTTCACAGCGTGGCACAGTGATTGCGTTACACGGCGCTCCTGGCTCGCACAAAGACTTCAAGTATATGACTCCAATTTTAGAAGAGAAAGGAATACGAGTGATTGGCATTAATTTCCCTGGAATGGGATACACACCACGTAAGTGTTTTTGCATTCACCGTCATTTAATTCATTAAAGGAGGGAGGCGTGCAGCATAGTGCCTATTGGTGCTTGTACCTTGTGTTTTTTGATCTTTCTCTTATTCTTTATGCTCTGCTTTTTTATGATTTCAATGATTTATCTTTTTGTTAAATAGCGCGCCCGTGTTAGTGTATACTTTGTACTATCATTGCTTGGCATTTATCTATTTCTTATTTCCGCACATTCACTTATATTTGTATTTATTTTGAAGCAGATTGAGCACAAATGCACACTGGATTGTATGCGTTCATTCTATGAGTGAAACATGGAAAAAATTACTTTTCTGACCTATAAATTTCATTTTCAGCCTTTCAAATTTCCAAGTCGTTTAATTCTTGCTTAGGCTTAATATTTTATTTATAGATCATGACTACCTGCGCCATAATAATGATGAAAGAGAACAATTTGTGCGGCAGATTATCGACGAGCTCAAACTTTGCAAAAACATTGTAATTGCGGGTCACAGTCGAGGAAGCGTCGACGCGATTCGACTAGCTGCCAAATTAAAGTATACGTATTCTCTGTCTAAAATGATTGAATTTCCACATTCATACCTAAAATATTACAGAAATCATGTTGTTGGTCTCGTACCGATTAATTTTGTTGGCCTACGCCCGCACCGCGGAGTTCGTCCTTTTTGGAGCATAAAAAGCATGGCTAATCTTTGGAGAATTAAATCGATGAGATTTGTCTACAGACCAATGCTTCATCAATGTAACGTTTTGAGCTTTGGCTTGTTTTCACAATTTCAGATGAAATACCTTATTTTGTTTAATTGAGGCACCTTTAAACAGATTAGAGAACGCTGCATTCATATTTTATGAATGTTTGAATGCATTTTGCTATGAATTTGACAATTGTGGTTGGAAACTGTTGCAAACAATGTTGTAATTTGAATCCAATTTCGACTCCAATTCCACTCCGGATTCGAATGCCTGATTTAAATTTGAGACTCCGCTAGGTTTAATTCCAAAACCGCATTTAAATCTGTCCTCATTATTGAAATTTTTTTTGAGAGAATTGAATACGGATTCAAACTTTCAAAATTTGACTCCAACTGTGATTTTGAATCCGAATTTAAAAAAGTTCACGAATATAATATAATAAATATTACGATATAAAATAATTCAATACCGGAGTCGCAGTTAATGTGTTAAACAACGAATCCGAATTCAAATCTTCAGTTTTTTGCTGCTTTTTTTTTTGAATCATGTATCCAGATTCAAACGTATGTATTTTTCGGATTTTTTTATAAAAATATTTATTGGATTTGTTTTTTGTTGAAATGAATTTAAATTTTTGAAAAAAAAATTCGGAATTGAAATCGAAATGAATTCAAATTACAGCACTGGTTGCAAATCAATGTTGGATAGTTGCAATTTTGCGAGTTGAGGTTTTCTGCGAATTGTTTACTTATCAGACTCATGCTTCACTATAGAAATGTAGAACATAGGTCTTGACTAGTAAATTATACAAAATTGAAATAAGTTTGAGGACGTGACCTTGCATTGAACTTCTTATTGACTCCAGCCAAAAATTTTTTGGAGTCCTTGCTTTGTTGATCCGCCCGCCGTCCGAGATTTTTATTTCGCATTCAGACGTCAAAGTCATTTTGGAACACTGACTATATTACATAATACTTTTTGAAGTTTAGTCTACAAACACATATTGAATATGAGAGCTTCCGGCGATGTTGCCGCTGTTTGCGTGACAACAATGAGTCACATTGACTTTGAAGGCCAAAATCGGTTTGTCAAAGAACTGAATAAAAGCAAAGTCAAAGTACTCAACGTTTTTTCTGGCGACGACTTTTTGGTAGAAAAAGAGATTAGTCACGAAGTCGTCAATGCCTATGACGAGCGCGACATTGTGGTTCGTTTCAATGCTTTCATATTTGTAAAAAGTCTATTATATCATTTCTAACGTGCTCAATCCAAGAATAAAAAACAAAATACAGTAAAAATTGATTTAAATTACTGTATTTATAAAAACTGTGTCTTCATTTAATAGTCTGTAAAAAAACGACTTGCATGTCAATTTGGCTTTAGGTCTGTCAAACGCCGGTTGATCACGGCGATGATAAAATTGTAAAGCAAGTCGCTCAAGCCTTTCAAAACGGCCGGAAACACCTCGGAGTCTACTTCGAAAACGACGGCCACTACTTGCAAAAGCATCGTGCAAAATTTTTAGCTCAAGCAATCGACGTTTTGCTGAGTACAAATGCTCAAAAGGATTCAACAGAAAAATAATAGAGAGATATATGTTTATAAATATTTACGTTTTTCCCAAATTATTTAAAAAATAATAAAATTTTACAAAATTTTTATTTATTTTATTTTAAAAAAAACAATAAGAGAAAAAAAATAAATTATCACTTAATGAAAACAGAAAACCAAAGTATCTCCCATCTCTCTTTTTATATAAATACACACGTATTTTTTTAACAAAACAAAAGTTAACAACATATCACAATGTGCACTGTTTTGATACGTAATGAATGGTTTTTTTTTAGAATTCTATAAAACTGGCAGACAACAAAGAAAAAATGGTATGAAAAAAGTTTTTTAAGTAGCATCACACACCTCTAATCTCAAACCTTCGGTATAATTTAATACACGTTGTTTGTTTTTCACACCTTTTTTGCGACCATAAAAATCCCAAAATAAACTCAAAAATTGTGCACTAAAAGAATCCACAGACAAACGCAAACTCCCTTTTTTAAAATTGAACCGAATAGTAAATTTAAAAAAAATGTTAAATTCCACCCATATTGAGATGATATGCATGACCGTTCTTCAAGTTCTGAAGACCGCCGTTGCTTTGTTTACTTGGATTATAAGACTGATGGGAGCTAGAGAAGAACGACTCCTTTTCGACCTGGACCGTGATTTGGGTGAAACCCAACCTCTTCAGAACTTGATGGACTTTTTGGCGCACAATCTGATCGTTGGACTCATTGGACACGCGAACATGAATGCTGACAATGTTAGATCCCGATTTGAGCTGCCAGGCGTGCAAGTCAGAGTACGCCAAAACACCCTTCACGCGCATCACCTGTAATAGTCAAGAAATATGAGAACTTTAGGTAACGGCTTTTTCACGAAACCACCAACCTCATCAGCAGTACGTCCGATATTGGCTTCCATTTCGGCCGGAATGCATTGCAGCAAAATTGACGCCGAAGATTTTAAAAGCGGGCACACCGATCCCAGAATGAGGAGAGACAAAATTAAGGAGCACAATGGGTCGACCCACTGCCAGCCGAAAAACTCGATTAACAGAGTGCTAATAATGACAAACACCGAGCCCAGAGTGTCAGCAAGAACGTGAAGGAACACACCTAAACTTGGAGTAAATTATTTAACAAAATAAATAGCACAAAATTGTGCGCTTACCTTGCATGTTTGCATTTCCGCCGTGGGAATGTCCATGGTGAGAGTGACCGTGGCTGCCATTCCCGCCGTGACTATGCCCGTGCTGATGGGAATCGCAGGAGTCATCTGTGTCGCCGGGCAAGTGGCCCACGTCTAATGCTTCACCGCCATGCGAATGGCCGTGAGAAAATGCGTACATACCGAATAAGTTGACGCACAGACCGGCGACTGCCACCAACTTAAAATGTGTTTTCAGTCACTGTGAATTATAAGTCTTCGGCAGATAGTTATTCGTGTTATATCAAACTTTTATTGCGTTTTGCGTACAAATTTATGTTATAAATATAACCAAATTAGGCATAAAAAATTACTTTTTACGTTGCACATGAAAAAGTTGCAACCGTACTCTGTAAACCTACCAAATAAAACGAATTTCACACGCACATTATATTGAGCCTTTTACTTCTTTAACAAAAAAATAATAGCTAACCATCAATTTGTCAGTATGAACATCTGGAGGATCGTATAAGCGTTCCAGTGCTTCTAAAAAGATGAAGAAAGCAATTACAATCAGGAACAACGCATTAATAAATCCTAAAAATAGAAACCACACAATAACATACATTATCAAAAATGTTTACAACAACAAACCTGACAACACTTCAACTCGACCATAGCCATATGAGTAATTACGGCTGGACGTCCATCGGGACATTACCGACGCCACAAGACCCATAACCTACAAAATTAAAGCAAATACTGAATTTACTTGACGCAAACGACGAGAAAAACAAACCAATGCCGAGCAATCAAACAGCATGTGAAAACCGTCGGAAATTAGGCCTAAGCTGTTAGTTAAAAATCCGTATGTGAACTCGACCGAACAAAATGCCTAAAAATAAATTCACAGTTAAATAACAAAAAAGAAGGTGCTGGGACACATTTTTACTAGACAAACGTAAATTTATTTCTTAGTAAAATTTTGTTTGTTTTTTTACAAAAAGCGAAAAAAAATAAAATTCAATCCTGATGTACAAAAAGTTTCGCATTTTTGTCATCAGCCGAAAAATTGTATGAATCTTCAAATCGGCATAATTATTACTGAGTCAATTTGATTAAAAAAAAACATTTGTGATTTCTCATTAACTTTTCAATAAAACTTTAATACATCCATTGGAAAAATGACCTTTTACCTAATTAACAGTAAGGTAAAATGACTGACTATGGGTATAACATTTTTTATAATTTTTATTAAGATACGGGATTCAAAGCCGGCATCTAATTTAATTTATCAAACTAATTCAAAAACTTTAATTATTTGCAATAAGGAAAAAAAATTAAAACTAAATATATGCCAAATAAAAAAGTTAATTATTTCAATGTTATACGAGTGAATGAAAAACAAATGATATGAACTAAACTGCAAAAGAGGAAGAGTTCAGGATTAGGCAAACAAAAAGTATGATAAATTCATTAACTCAAAATTTTGTGTCTTAATTAAAATTTTAATTAAAAAATAAACATTAAAACAAATTCATGCAATGCTGATTAACAAACATTCAAAAGCAAAAATATTTACCAAATTTGCGCAGAGAAAATAAAATATTCGTCTTGAATCGCTTTCGCTCAAAACTTCGCTCAACGTCTCCCGACAAAAATTGAGTAAAGATCTGAAAGAGCAAAAATTAATTGAAAGTTCAACTTGAAAAAACACAAAAAAAATACTTGGACGTTCTTTGGAGGAACGCTTCGCCGTGTGTGTACAATGGCATTCCATTATCGGAAATTCCCACAAAATGACCGGCTCTAGAGCGTGGCGAGTTTTGCGACGTCAGCGTAAAAGAGGCTAGAAAATAAGTTTATCGAGTCATAAATTAAGCAAGAGGAATCGCTAAATGTTTATATGACGCATTTACTGCAGAAATATACCATAGAAATTTATTGAAAAGCTTAAATAACTAACCTGCGCAAAAACACAAGACAGAAATAATCACGCCGCCGGAAATTGCATGACCGCCAATCAGGGCTACTGCTGAGTTCTCGTACCAAATCCATGAAATCAAAAGAGAGGACGTAAACATCGCAATGGGCGACCATCTAGCCACCGCTACGACCGGATCAGCAACATGCTAAACAATTGCTTATAAAATATTGAAATAAAAAAATGACAGTAAATGTTGAATAACATGTGTAAATATCTCATTTTCAAAACGTCCAATGCAAAATCCCTTTCCCAATCATTCCAAAAAGAATGGAAAGGGGTTTGGTTTAAAGCCGATATTAACTGGCGGGCATAGAGTAAATATAAAAAGAATTTTCGCGTATATTCTATTTTTATAGCCAAAGATAATTTTAAAATATTTAAGCAAAAACAATTCAATAATCGACAGAAACAAAATTTCGTTGCAAGTTGATTCATTCAATCAGGTAAATTATATAGGTAAATGTTTATCGTAAACAATTAACAAAATATTAATTAAAAAATTTTCACACCATAAATTGTAAACTACCTGAAAGCATATTGATTCAACGTAAAAGTCAACAACCATCACAGCGACCGAAGAGAGCAACAGCAAGACGATAAAACTCAAATAGGACGAAATGTACGACTAAAAAATAAAAGAAAAGAGTAAAAAACTTTAAAAATAAACAAAAAGCACTTACCGAACCCAAGACCAGCGCTAAAGTCGCCGAAGGAATCAATAACAGTGTGGACAGAATGTTGACCATCGCGTACAACCGCTTCGGTCCGCCCACTTCTACGGCCAAATGTCGGAAATTGGAGTCGTAGCCCATTTTCATGAATACCGCAATTAACAGAAGCACAACGCCGCCCTAAACAACAAAAAAGTGAATACAGTAAATTGTCAAAAGTTTATAAATGAAAAAAACCTTGTGATCCGAAATGCCAAACCATCCCACAATATGATAAAAGACGTGATTTAACCCGCCCTGATGTTTGTAATTTTCGGCTAAAAACAATTTGTGCGTAAAAAAAATTAATATAAATAATTTTGGTGATGATGATGTTAGATTATGAAAAAAGCCTTAGAAATAATGGCTACACCTATCTTAAGCGTCGTGTCTAAAAATAAAAGAATGTTGTTGCCACGATGCGCAAACAAAATACACTTCAACCACGCTGCACTGACTTCTTGCATCATCAATTAGCAGTTAACAAAGAACTAAACAAGTTTATCTGCTAAGAATTATACAAAAACCAAAACATTCTCTAAATTACCTTCAAGCAGTGGTGGGTAAAGACTCCTTAATGTTCCAATTGTTTATGATATTTTTTATCTGTCTGACGGTAGCCAGAGAAAATTAGTAAGTAAAAACAAGAGGGTTACTACGCCATTACCCACCATTGCCTTAAAGCAATATAGCCTTTAAGGGCCATATTGCTGTCTGGAGGCTATATTGGGGTCAGGGCATAAATATAAACTTTTTTTTTTCAAAAATTTGTGCTATAATATCTTATTGTATACTAACCGCATAACACAATGTCTCAGTTCAAACAAACGTAAAAATTTAAAACCATCATCAAGTATTAAACGCAATAGAAATAAAAAAACAACCGTGGTTCAATTCCACAAAAGAGTCTGAATCCATGACAAAAAGCGCTACATATCCAACAATCAAGCAAATGACTCCTCGCGTCTTCGCCGCACTGCCGCTGCCTTTGACAAAAGAGAGGATGGCAATCAGTATCACTGAAGGGTTTTGCTCGAACACAAGTATGGACCGCAGTGGTCCACAAAACGTGATTCATCGAACACAAATGTCAAGAATGGAGTTAAGAGGCCAACTGTCCTATTCTAATGTGCTAAAAATAAGAAAAAAATATTAATTAAAATTTCAAAAACATTAAAAGCAAACGACAAACCAAAGATTTCCTAATGGATTTGCCCGAGCTGAACAGGCTTTTGAATAGGTAGTAAAATACAAGAAGCGCTAAACCGTCAAAATATTAAACAAATATCGTAAATTAAAAATGAAAAAAAAACTTACACAAACTTAAGAAAACACAGTAACCCAATAACGTGCACTTGTTTAGCCAAAAGATCGACAAAAAATATGCCAATACATCGGCAAATTTTAGCGCACACCAGCAATACAAAGTACCACACCGATCTAAAAAAATGCAATTTAGTTAGGATTTTTGAAAGGATAAAATGATGGAAGCAAAATATAATTTTTTTTGTGATGTGTGACAAAATACTTAAGAACGAGTCAATCGTTAGAAAAATCTGCCAAATATTTGGCTACCACAGCATAAAATGATAAGCTGATGACCGTTGTAAAAAGAAATCTTCTCGAATGCAAGGAAAATTTTTGGCGGCAAAGTAGTGGAAAAGGGAGATTGAGGCCGATAAAAATGAAAGACAGATGCATCTGGTTATTATTTGTTTCTGTTTTTTTATATTTCATATTACTTTCTTTTTCCAAATTAGAGGAAATAGTCGGGCGTACGCCTCGTTACGTGCGGCTCACCCGGACGTGTAAAAAGTGCGCTTAAATAAGTATTCAATGATCCTTTAAACCAAAATCCCTTATTAAAAATAAAAGCGTAAGAGACGGCGGCGCTCACTAATCTCATGTCTCTCGTAGTTAAAAAATAAGCTGTAGTGGATCGAATTGATCGTAGAAATAAACATATTTCTAACCTAAAATCTATTGTATGCCAATGGTAATTTTGTAAAAAAGAAAGGCAAGACAGTTGGATTTTACAAAAACAAAAAAGTAGTAAATAAAATGCCCTTAGCATAGCCCTCAAAGAGTCTGTATTTTGTCTTAAGCGACATTTCGGATAATAATAAAGGCATAAACCAAAAATTCCAATAAAAATTGAAGTTTAATCACAAAAATCTAAATTTATACCTTGTTGACGTTGGCACAAAGTTGCGGTCGTCCTTTGTTAAAAAGTCGTGCGCCAACATAACAACAAACTACAAAAACGATCAATGGCTAGTTGGCATTAACAACGCATTATCCTAGTAGATGACGTCAAAACAATGCGTACCACTCATCTTTAAGAACTTTATGAGACTTGAAATATTTCCAAAAAATTTTCGCGTCGAGTTTATTTGTCATTCAAAACGCAATTTTGAATTTTTAAATGTTTTGTTTTGCTAGATGGCTTGGTTTCAATGTTGTTTCTTCAAAGTCGTTCTAAGTTTATATTCATTTTTTTGTGGATTTGGGGCAAACGCAATCGTCTGAATACATTTTTAGTTCAAAATTAAAGAAAATGCTTTTGAAAGCTAATAATTAATTCTAATCTAATGTTGAATCATCAAATTATTTCGTAAATCAGATATAAGCTTTTGGTTGTAAGACTTGGGCTTTGTGACAAAAAAAAAATCATAAATAAAATGATTACAAAAACAACTCCAAAAAATTGAAAATTAAATTTACTACAACTTTGTGTTTTTCAAATCCACAAAAAAATGAATATGAACTTAGAACGACTTTGAAGAAACAAAATTGAAACCAAACCATCTAGCAAAACAAAACATTTAAAAATTCAAAATTGCGTTTAAACGAAAAAAGTTTCTTTTGGAAAAAAAATTTTTGGAAATATTTCAAGTCCCATATTAACTTGAAAACACACACGAAATTTTTTGGTAAAACTTCAAGTTATCCCCCACCCCCATAAAAATTCGAGAGTATTTAATGCTCCTAAACACGAATATTTTTTTAAAAATCGACAACGTACCCGGGTATCGAACCAAGTCTAGTTCAGCAAAAAGTCTCAAATTGTAATCTTCTTCCCTCAGAATATACCGTGAGTCGAACCAGCGACCCACTCCTTCGATCATTATTCAAAAAATGTGTACAAAATATATTCAGATAAAAAGAGACTGAGCCTTTCTCCGAAACTAGATTTGATTCGGTACTCGGGTGGGTAGTCGATTTTTAAAAAATAGCTTAAATGCCAAAATATTATATTCGTGTAAAATATTCGTGTATAGGAGCATTAAATACCCTTTTTTAGGGAGTGAGGGTAAACTGAAGTTTATCTAATTTTTCATTGTTCTGAACAGACGTGACCCGTAAAAAAATGAAGACGAGATTTTGTTAAAACAGTTGAAAAATTATTCTCTTAAAAATTTGACAAATTTCAATTTTTGGCACTAAAAAAGTGCGCAAATTTGAAAATAAATTAATGCATTTAATTTTTCTTTTAAAGCTCCTTTATTATATTTCATTTTTGTTCGCTAATTGCACGTAGGCAATTTTAACATAAAAACTGATATTGTTGCAAGATGTCGGGGAATTTTAATCGTAAAATTTAAAAGCAAAGAACAACTGTTCTGAAAAATTATTTTTTTATATTTTATTTAGCGAAACGTTCGTTAGCAACTATACATAGTAGATATCTGTTCTTTGTAATATTATCAATAAAACATCAATACGCAGCTACAATAACATTTTATAAGTACAATGTCATCTTTATTTTACATTCTTATATATGTATTTTAGTTGTTTTTTTCTGCCCTTTTAGCTTTGTGGTTTCAACAAAGTTCAACAAAAAATTTTGAAAAAATGTACTTTATGTTAATATTATGTTATATTTTTGGAGTTTGGCAAAATTTAATTCCGCTTATAAGATACATTATCTATAAGATACTAGTTGTAGAGAAGTTTTCCCTAGATGTAGAGTGGTTCGACTGTAGGTATACCTGTATATTATTTAATTACATATCTCGGTTATTACATTTATTATTGTATGCATTGACTTACGGATTTCGTTGCTTTTAATGCCAATAGCAAGAACGTCTTAATAAACAATACTTATTGAACAAACGTTCAATTTTATACATTGACTTGCTGATTGACATTTTGCAAAAATTTTTGTATTTTTACAATTTCGATCAAACAAATAAAAATTTCAAAAATTATTTATTAAATTATTAAAATTATTGAAGTTTAAAATGCACAAAAAAAGTTAAAACAATTTGAAAATAATACATCGAACTAATAATAAGGGAGGTAAACAGTAATAAACGTCTGAGTGTTCATATACCAAGTTTTGGGCAAAACAATTGGTTAATGGTCCTTGAAGAACCAGTCTGGCGGTTCGACAAAGAATACACCACCATCGCCGGCGCAATAAGTTGGACAGACCTGAAAATTGGCATGTTTTACAATTGTTCAATTTATAATACTGATTGTGCTAGATTGTGCTTAAAGCAAGTTGAAAAATCGAATCAGTTTGTTTCCTCCACGTATTTTTCAAAAGGTAAAAATTTAAGGAATATTTTATGCTACTTTTCTAAAAAGGAATTGTCGTATTTCCTTTAATGGAAGCCCAGTCCCCTTATTATATATCTTTCTAATAGAAGTCCAAGTCCATTTTTAGATGGTTGAGAAAGAGGATTAGAAGAAATCTGGCAATAAAATACGGTCCTCCTTGACGTCGCACTTTAGCGAGACCTAAAGCCGAACGGATTTGAAATAGGTTTTGTAATTCTTAATTGCTAATTAAACTTTTAAGTTTAGTCATTCAAAAATTTGTTCAGTTAAATGATTTTTTTTTAAATAAAATATTGGATCAACAATGATTGGGAGGAGGCGGCCCGATAGCCGTATTTTTGGTTTACAAGCATTTTAGTGAAATGAATATATAAAAGAAGATTATTTGCCACACAAAAGCGTTATGATTTGACTAAAAGTATGGCTTTTTGTTTACATTTGACTTGTAAGCTTGTTAACTTAAGTCGACCTTTTTTCAAAACAGTTAAAAGCAATTTTTTAGTTTAATACTATAACAAATCAGCATACCAGATGAACGTGCTTTACAAATTGTGTAAAATGTAAAGAGGAAAATTGTAATACGCAAGTGAAGTCATAAAACAGATCCTTTTGGTCAGAACAATTCAAATTTTACAGCCGTTTGTAGAATTCTTCCAAACAGGCCCCAATATTTGTAAACAAATTTTCAAACAATAAGGATAACTTACTCCTTGATGACCGTCATTTCCAGGATCACCAATTAGTCCAGTCTGTCCGGGCTGTCCTCGTTGGCCAGACAATCCTATAAGCATTCCGTATTTCAATTAAAAAAGTTGTTAAAATATAAAACTAATTACCATTTCTACCAGCTTCGCCCCGCCTTCCCTGCGCTCCTTGCGGTCCATCAATGCCCGGCATTCCGAGTGGCCCACGCGGTCCGACGTCTCCGGCCTCGCCAACCGGCCCAGATGAACCGGGAATAAACGGACTTGGAATAGCATCAACGCCGGCATCACCATCATCACCGTCACTAAATTTGTTGTTCTTACCAGCTTTGATCAATTATTCGACAATACAGCCATTCAAAGACTGGCAAAGAAATTTAGCCAAGGCTATACAAGATTAATCTCAAAGCCCAATCTATAGATCCGTTAGTAAAAGTATACAAATAAGTAGACTAAATGCTAGCTTAATTCATTGTTTAACAAAAGATCAGTAAATGTTTTATTGTCAACAAAACAAAAAATGGTAAGCTTATGTTATATTTTAATTTTCTTCCCACAACAATTCAAAGGTCGACAAATTTTGCTATCAAGTTTAGATTTGAGTTTTATATGAAAACATTGTTATTTGAAATAGAAATTGAAAAGATGTTTTCTTTAAAACCTACGTCAGGTCTTTGTGGTAATAATATAAAAAATAAAATAAAAAACCCACTGACATTTTGTTGGGATAACATAAGCAATTAATTTATATAAAGTGCAAAATTGAATAAAAAATTTTAATACTGATATTGCTATTTTAATTTAAAATAGCAATATCAGTTAAACATAACAATCTCAGACAGCTCAGGAGTCACCCCTCTATTTTAAGTTTAATTCATTCCTTGTGCTTTAACATAATTTCCATAAGTCAAATTATTTCTCTGAGTATTAAAAACCAATTAGGAATACTCACGTTCCGGGAATTCCGGGCGAGCCGGGTGGGCCACGTGGGCCGGGATTG
The DNA here is from genome assembly GCA_035044305.1 of Drosophila nigritarsus. Taxonomy (NCBI): domain Eukaryota; kingdom Metazoa; phylum Arthropoda; class Insecta; order Diptera; family Drosophilidae; genus Drosophila; species Drosophila nigritarsus. Next base: position 47,374 of record JAWNMF010000589.1, read on the forward strand.
CCATCATTACCGTATTTTCCGGGTGCTCCATTGAGCCCTTTAATTCCTTTCTCGCCAACTGCTCCCTGAAATTAAATTAATCAACTCAGAGCTATTCAAAACAAAACAAATTTTAAAAAACGTACCCGAAAGCCTGGTGGACCTTGCAGCCCGTTCGGACACTGTTCGGGACAATATTTTTTCTAAACAAAGATTAATTAATGTATGTAATAACTCAATCCAATTTATTAATATTGTATTAGTGCAATTGTCTTAGATTTGGCTTCACAGAGATAAATATTATAAGTGAATAGTAATTAATTGTAAATATAAATGGAAATGAAGGAAATCTTACAAAATCGATTAAAGGCTGACATGGCAAACGGGCCGGCTTTCCTGGCGCTCCTTTACCACCCTGAGTCCCTTCAAGACCAGGCCTTCCAGGCGGCCCTTTTAATCCGGGCAATGCTTCACATCTGAAAAAATTAAAATGTTTAATTATTTTTTCTTTTGGTCTTTAAGTGTTAATTTTGTGGTAGTACAGTACTTATTCATTGACAAAGAATTGGAGAAACATGAAATATAGTTTAAGGCCCAAATTAGATCTGGTATTTATTGAGACAAATTTATTAATTATAAATTCAATAGAGCATTGTGGTAAGGAGACTCTGCGACGCTTGCGACACTACAAGTAATTATGTTCAGTCTTAATAATGGATTAAAAATCGCTAACAAAATTGGAAGGGAAACAGGCCAAAATGATGGTACAATTCAATTACCCAAGAACAAGGTTTGCCTGGTACAAAACAGCTGATGAGTTACTCACTGAAAATTTTTATATTATTTTATTAAAGATGTTAATGTACCTGCACTCTTCGAAGCTTATACTCTGATGAGAAGGTGGGAATGCTTGGCGCACTGTACGCTAAAAATATTAATAATTAAATGACAATTGTCGAAACATATGGTAGCCGGATATTTGCCTTACGTTCAGCCTCACAATCAAACAATTAGCCACCGAGATCAATAAAAATTTATTTTAAGCGTACTTGAATTTTAGCAACGGTATCATAATTTTACCTTTCGTTTTAAATAATTTTTGTTTTGTACCATTTTTAGTTTTATTTATAGGCTGTTCAGAAAAGAACAAAGAGTGTTGTCCTGATTAGAAAACTTTTCCAAGCAAAAAATTTAAAATGTGCCAAAAAAATTTTTGGAAAATTTGGAAACATTCCAATAAATATGCAAATTTTCAACAGCAATTAATTGAAAAAAAAAAATTAGAGTAGGAAAAACGAAATGCACAGACTATGCATATAGGCATTTTTTGTGCTATTTTTCTGATTATTTTTACTTTTAATTGCGGTAGAGAAACTAAATAGCACGCTTGAACATAATGCCAAAAAATTAAACACAAAACACATCAATTTGAAGTTAATTGTAAATTGCTCAAAAAAATTTTATGAGACAAAGCGTCTGTCTAACTATTAACCAAAGTTGAGAACCAAATGTCCTCTAATAATCCAAAAAATTTACCAATCCGTTTCCGCTAAAATTTCCGGAAAATCATTCCTTTTTCCGTCTTTTGAATGATTCAAAAGGTCTTGCAGTACAACGGTTAGTCTTGGGCGACTGTCTCCGCGGTGTCCTCACAAAATTCGAGCACACTATTAAATTGGCTGTTGGTGAGGTTCATAAACTGATACATTAGTGGAATCACAGTCGACATGCACGCCCACGAGCAGACGGTCAGTGAAGGGAAATAATTAAAATGGCTTTGTATGCATTTTCGCGTTTGGTCTCGTTGTCCTCACAGACATCGAACGACTGCCGGTCTTTCATTGAGATTAACAATACCCTTAAATTTTAAATTGTTATTCTAAGGGAAAAACGCATCGGCTAAATACACAAATGCTTGTGATCTCAAATATAAATAGTCAAGGCATAAATATGTAAAACGAATAAAAAGATGCTAATAAAAGGTAAAAATGGAACCAAATCAAAGGGTTAAAATATTAGTATTTTAAGCGCAAGAAAAATTCTTTTGCACAACACACGTCCCAATCTTCATCTGGCCAAATTATTGTTTAGTCCTGGACCATTTAGGACCACGCTTATTAGGGACAGTGCTGGTTTATTTTGTCCTAAATTTATTGTGTTTAGATCTCTCTTTGTTTAAGCGTTATTTAGTAGTCGTGGCTCTTTTGACTCCATTTCTTTGTCGTTGTATGGCTTTTTATATTGACCCCTAGTTGTTTGAAATTTATTTTGTCTGCGCCATTTTGTCCAAACATTTTTAGTACAGCAATTCTTTGTTGCAATCACATATTATTAAAAACTCTGCAATTATAATCCGCACCACGTTAATCGGTTCTTTTCAAAATTCTTAAAGCCCTAGTCCATAATCTGGTATCTGCTAGAACGCCCAAATGCTTGAACATATAGAAATAAAGCATTTGATAAAAAAGACAATTAAAGTCTTATTGCTTTACCTTACAAATAATATGTTAGTATAAAAAAAGCACGTCTCTGAAAGGGTTTACAATAGGTAGGCATAGTACAAATAAAGCGCAATTACAAGGAAAGTTCACATAAAGTAAGCAATGCAAAAAAAAATGTGAGCTCAAAAAAAAGCAAAAAATTGAAATTAAACTTTGAAAAAAGTTTGTTTAATTTTTTATTGCTGTTGGATAAAGTGAAACAATTGGAATTTGGGTAAATGGAATCAAGGTCAAAGCAAATCAGACATTTATCAATTCAAAAAAAATAAACACTTATCCGGAGGCGTTGCCGAAAAAAATGGAAAACCATTTTTTTTTGCAATTAGTTGGAAATGTAACCGAAGAATTTCAAAATAAAATTTGTTTCTCTATAATTAGAGAACAAAATGTTGAAAATTTAACCTAATAATTTTTAAAGCTTCGTTTTGATGTCTTCCTTTAATAGTTAGTTTGCCTAGTTGAAGATTATCGGTATCATTGTCTCTCGGACAAAATTGCGCAGTCAAAAATTAGAAAAGAAAAAGGTTAACGGACGAAAAAAAAGATAGGAAAAAAATGAATCAACAAAAAAGCTTACAGAAAACAAAGAGAAATACTTGCAGCTAATTTTACGACAGCATAAAGAATACCAGAAAACAAAAAGACAAATATAAAATATTCCTTTTCACTGATTATTATATTTGGGACTTACAATAAAAGAGACAAAAAGGCGAAAAAAACCGTTGGGCAAAAAGACTAATAGACAGAAAAAGGATGAAAAAAACGGAGAGACGAAAGGCTTTAAACTAAAAGGTAAACAGACAGGGAAAAAAAGTATTCAATCATAGTTCGACAGCGATATAATTTTTGAAGCATAAAGATAATAAATTTTGTGTTTTCTCAAAACACAAAACGACAAAAGAAAAGACACTAACAATTTTGATATATTAAGCATTAGTCCTTTGTCCGTTTCGCCAATAAGCTAAACAAAAAAAAACTACATTTTACACAGATACCAATCGGTAAATTAACCTAGCAGCGTAACAGAGTTAAAAAAAATCTATGAAGTATTCTCAATCTCAGCTTGACATATTTTCAATTATCATCTGACTTAACCAAAAAAATTGTCCTACAACAAAACGCTTAAAAGCTTAACAACAAAAAGAAACTGCTGCCTTTCGTCCCATTGACCCATTATTAAAAAACTATAAACAAAAAATTTTTCTTCAGCAAAAAAATTGAGAGAAAAAAATTAATTGGGTTAGCGTATTACAAAAAAAAATGGTTTAAAAATTGTTGTAAAACCGCAACTCCCCCCCCCCCCCCCCCCCTTCCCCCTTCCCACAGCCAGCGAAAAAAAAACACAGAAATTTTTCTTTGACCTTGACTTAGGTCATTTTTTCTCGTCCGTATTTGATTACCTGCATAACGTTTTGTGTTGTATATCGTTCTGTTCTGAAGCACTGATTAAAAAATAAACCAGTGTTTTAGTGTAAAGGATATTGATTGGTGAATGCTTAAAGCACTTATAGATCAGCAAAGAGAATTATAAAGAGCTGAGCAATGAGTACAAAAAACACAAATGATTTATCAAAAAAAAATATATACAGCAATCGCAGTTTCTTTGATTTTTGTGAATATTAAAGTTTAAAACCAAAAAAAAGCAAAAAGTCCGACTTTTTTGAAATGCACCTTGGACAAGCGGTTTGATTCAAAACACATACACAATTTTTGTTCAAATTTAAAAAATTAAAAAAAAAATTCTGAAAATGTTATTTACGTCTTATAACGCTTCGTCAATTGGAAGCTCAAAAATACAAATTAGTTAGTTTAAAAGATCCACTTGTATATATAAATGAAATGATGATTGAGCCTCAACCACACCAAAATGGTATTTTCGATAAATACTTTTCATTTGCACTTGCAATGCTAATAAATGGCTGAAGCAAAATACTGAGCAGGCAAAAAGCCTCCAGTTATTGAACACCCCTGGTGGTGTTATAAGCCCAATATAATATCATTGTGCTAATTTATTAACAAATTTTCACTCTAATTTAGCCGCCAACAAAAGTGTCGAACCCAAGCACTGGTTACCAGTGATGGGTAATAGTTCATTAACCCACGTTGACCGACGTTAGAGAAATAAAAATAGCATAAGTTAATGAACCATTACTCATGACTGCTAGTTACACTTCAAATACGAGCACTGATTTTACTTGGTCAATAAGTCTATTCATTTTAAAATTCGAACTTTTAAGGAGTGTAATGTGAATTTGCGCACATTGCAAATAATTTTCACAAAAAAAAGTATTTTATACAAGTTTTATAAAAATTTATTTCAAATCTACACAGGTGGAAATATTAACAACTTATAAAATATTAAATATTGTTATTTTGCTGGTCACGTCCTGTGAATTCGTTCATCGTTTTATTAAGTCCTAAATAGTCTCCGACAACTCGGCATGATGGAACCGGAAAAACTCTGCAAACAAGCATAATTGAATTGTTAAACCAACAAAATTTAAAAACCGAATAGAACTTACCCTCTGCAAAACACAACTGCATTCGAAAATTTTGGAAGATAAAGAGCTTCGGTGTTGGTTAAAACAGCTTCCATTATCTGTTCCACGACGTAGGTCGGATCGAGAATAGGAAACAGGGTGTTAGCACTAAACTAAAAAAAGGTTTAGACAGGACAGTCATGCATTAACATTCAATAAACAAGAAAGGATCGTAAACAAGGAGCTCTGCTTAAATATGTATATATTTTTAGGAGATAAAATGTATTTTCGAAAAATTAAACAGCCACTGCATTAGAAAATCTGTTCGTATTCACACGTCCTGCAACGATTACTTGCTGGTAAAAACTTGCAAATTTCAATTTTTAAAGAATTTTTTTGAGCAAATTTTTTTTTGCTTGAAAAAACTGTCCCAAACAGGACAACCTATTGTTTTAATGCCGCAAAAAAAAATTTTGAAGAGACTATAAAATGCATAAACTTCTTACAACAGATTGAATATTTTGCTATTTGACATCATAAAAAAACAAAGAAAATTTGTAAAAAAAAAAATTTTTACTTCACAAAAGACAAGAAACTGTTTCTAGCCTATCCTAGTTTAAAGCCAAAAAAGGGCCTGAATTATGCAAATTTTAACTAGGTTAACAAGATAAAAACCTTTGCCCATATGTTATATGATAGTTATTTTATGTTAGTTACTCAAATTGAGCTCAATAAATTAATTTAAAACTGACAAAGTTTTGACGCCCTCAAACATTCCGGTATTAATGTAATAAGGGTTAATAGTAGTAACGTGCACATCCTTGCCCAACGAGTTCATTTCAGCGCGCAACGCGTCGTTGAATCCAACGGCACCGTGTTTGCTAGCACAATAATCAACCAGTCCACTGACACCTCCATGGCCGGCCATCGATGCAATCGTCACGACGTGTCCTTCATTCTTCTCCACCATTTTTGGCACAAACGCTTTGGCTGTCTAAAATGGGATTCGTTTTAAAAAACAAAAAGTTTTGAAAATACGAAAGACAAAATCGAATGCTAATGTTAATGAAAGCTTTTTTGGCCACTGATTTTAGTTGAAAATATAAGGCTTACATAAAAGTCTTAAAGCTTTTTCAAAGCATATTTTATTTTATGCAATTTAAAAAAAAATAAAGTAATTAATTTTGAACTCCCACCCAAAAAAACACAATACATTTGTGTTGCGACTGCGTATTTGACTCCTCAAGCTATGTTACACATTTTAAAGCCCTCTATTTAGTTTCACATTTTTTTTCGAAAATATGAATCGATAAATTATTAGTAAATTGCAAACTCGTGGCGGTTAACTGATAAAGTCATCAACTGGTAAGTATTAAATTGCAACACTTTACTGTGACAATTAACTCTCGGCCAATGTCAACTTTTTTAAAACACCAACTTGACTACCATGCGTTAAAATGTCGCAGGTCGATATTCGCGAGTTGACAATTACTACAAGCTAACAGTCACGAGTTGAAATGCCGCAAATCTTCCCATAATCGGTCAGACACAATATAATTATTGAGCAAGTACGCAATTCGTTGAAACATCAATAGATGTTTAGTAGCTCTACTGACCTCTCCTTTAAAAAAGCAACATTTCCAATTTTCAACAGGTAAAAATTGCTCAAAAAACTATAGCAAACGTAAGGGAATGTAACTTAAACCAAACCAAAAAGCATTTTGTCTTTAGTTACTCTCCGTTAAAATTTTTGTTGCTGGCAAACAATTAAAAAAAAACAAGTATTGCTTTAAAAATAGATTGCTCAAAATCAAAGTAATGTTGATCAGTCAACAAAAGCAATATCAGCTAGACTATTTTAGGTTTTTCTTGGCTGTGTAAAAAAAATCATCAGTATACCCAAAAGAGTGCCATTGTATTGACTGCCATTGTCTTTTCCATAATAATATCGTCGCAATCAAAAATTTTCTTTCCCGAAACAATTCCTGCGTTGTTAATAAGAATGTCGACGTCTCCCACTTCTTGTTTCACAACATCGGCGACTTTGTAAACATCCTCTCTTTTCGTCAGATCAATGCAATACGTGTAAGACTAAATTGACCAAAATTAAAGCGTTTCAGAAAATTCATGAAATTATTTTTTCGGTAAACAAAAAATTGAACGGTTTTTTACACAAAATTAAATTTTAATAATTGTTAAGTTTTTAAATGCTACGCTCTCATAGTGTGTCCGTAAAACTCCGAAAAAATGTAACTCAAAAACATTCTTTTCACATATACTTACGGCTCAAACGCCTAAATTCCGCTACCTTTGTTTTCAACTCTGCTTTATGAACTTTTAGCCAGGAAATCATTGGTATTAAGTATATTGCAATAGCTTAAATTTTAGAAATTTCATATTCCAGCCTTAGAAAAATAGTGCTCGCAGCTTAAAAAGGACAGCTCATTGAAAAAAGACAAAAATTAAAAGAACTCTTGACCAGCGATACATTCCACTAAAAAGGCGTTTAATTGGTTTTAACCTTTTACCCAAAACAAGAAAAGATATTAAATATGCAAAAATGACAAACAAAAAGTAAAAGTTAAATCAGTTCGCTTATTGCTGGACTCTTTTAAAAACTTTATTACCTTAACTCCTTCGAGATCCAGAATTTCCTTTGTTTTTAGGTTGCCTTGCTCATTGATATCCCAGAGCACGATTTTTGCGCCCAGTTTACCAAACTAAAACGTAAAAGTTGTGTTAAATCTTCGAGAAAACTTTGTGAAATTATTAAATAAAGGCAAAAAAAATGAAGTTATAAAATGCAAAAAAATTAAAGAAATAAAAAAAAACTGACTTCAATTGCCATTAATCTTCCAATCCCGCTGCCAGACCCTGTTATTAACACAATTTTATCTTCAACCGACTTCCTTGGTAGGACGCCGCACGGTAGAAACGCTTTGATCGTATTGACCAATATATGATATAAAAATTGAACAAGCACTAGCGCAATATTGAGGCATGGTTTTAAATACTTTCCAACGACTCCTAAAAAATACCTAAATTAAAATAAAAAAAAATTTTAAAAATATTTTATAATTTATTTTGTGCTAATACTTATATAGCTAATAAGTAGCCAGTTTCAATTTTTAAAAGTGAATGTCTGAAGGCATTTTCAATTATTGTTAGGAAACAGCTTAATCGTTTCGTCTTATTGTGGACTGAAATCAAAACGCTGATGTCTTCGAAACTAAATTGCTAAATTTAGGAGAAAAACTAAATTTAGGAGAATTCTGAATAAAACGCAGAAAAACTAATGGCAAAACAACGAAAGGAGTTTTGTACAGTAAAAGAACTTTATTTTCCAATAAGACATTGCTTAAAAAGTTAAACATTATAATAAAAAATTTTAGATAGAAAAATCACAAGAAAATATTCTAAAACGCTGACAATAAAAATGTTGAAAATTGGTCTAAAACCAATAACAGTTGTTATTTCCCCTACGTCAAAGATTTAAAAGCAAACAAAAATTACCTTCTTGATCCATTTTGCGGCAAAATGAAACAAATAACGTAAAAAAATAAAAATTCGCTAGCAAATAAATCTTTATTTGCAGTGCACAAAGGCAATAAAAATACCAATTAGTAAAATCAAAAATTTATTTCCAGACAAACACAAAGTACAAAAGAAAATATTAAAAATAATACGCCGTTTTCTTTTTTCGGAACGAAAATTTAGCAAAAATTTTTTGTTTTTGAATGTTTCGTAATTCTCTCATTCTTTTTTGCTTTATCAGCCAATCGAAAAGAATTTGTTATTCAATTCAGAAAGAAAACATATTTATTTAATCAATCCAAAATGTTGACCCTCGACTCTCTGATCTTGATCAAAAAAATAAAAGTAAGCTGGTTAACCGGTTAGAACTATGATTGACGCCGACTTCACTCCGACATATGATGTACATCAAAAACTTTGGAAATTTTTCAAAAAAAATTGCTTTGTTTTTCTTTTCAAAAAAGCGTGGTGGGACAAGGCAAACACAAATTATTAAAAAAATTAGCAAATTAAGGGTTCAAAATTGGCAATATGCTACATACTTTCTTTCCGAACTTTTGCTAACGAGTATTCAAAAAATGAATGGGGTGGTATGAACAATTAGTAGAGAAGATAATAATTGTAACCCATATAAAACCATTTGTTGCAGAAGATAATATTTGAATAATCAGCAAAAAAGATAAACGGTAAAGTTCTAGGAGGAACTTGTTTAGAATGTCCCCACAGACATCTTACTTTTTTCCACTTTTTTTGAAAATTTTTTAAACATTTTTCCATAAATTCAAAAAAACTGTAAACCATACATATTTATATATAAACTACTGTAAATCGTGGAATACCTCTTTTTAAAATACCTCTTTCTTTAATACCTCAGAAATGGCTTTTCGGCGTAATAGAAGTTGGCAGCACCAATGCATTTGCGGTTTATGTGAAAAACAGAGACGCGAAAACACTTGAAAAAAAAATACGCAACTATATATTGCCCGGTTCCAAAATCATTTCCGATTGCTGGGCAGGCTACAATCAAATTCATTTGATGAAAGATGATAACTGACAATTGCTTTATGAACACTTTAAAGCTAATCATTCCGAAATATTTAAAGACCCAGAGACAGGATTTCACACAAGTAACATCGAAAGTGCATGGCACAAATTGAAATCACGAAATTAATCCCGAAAACGGCACCGCAGATTCACTACTGTTTAGTTTATATTGAAGAGCATTTATGGATGAACAACTTTTTTTGGGCCCGATTGTTTTTATTACTTATAATCTTAAATTGCTCAGTTATACATTTGTGAATAAATAATCATTAACGTTTACGACATTATAAAAATTTAAAAAAATAAGAAAAATTTAAAAAAATAAGAAAAATTTAAAAAAATAAAGTGGAAAAAAGTGAGATATCTGTGGGGACAAGTCCCGTTCTACAATAGCTGTCCGCTAAGTACTGCAGTTAAATCCTGAGGCAGAGGCGCAATAGTCCCAATGTTGTAAAATAACTTGACAACTCTTTTGGCAAACAAATAAATTTTTTTGAAAATTAATTGTATTTCATCTGCGGTTATATAAAGAAGTTCGGATCAAACATCAGTCATTTTACAACATCAACACTTAAATAAACAATTACGTCCCACGTTTCAACATTTATAGTTTGAAGGACAACTCATTACTCAAATGAAAAAAGGTCACAAAAGGTTTCTGATCACTTTGGCAATCTTTAAATAAAATTCCGTTAGGTGTACAATTTTTGAGACATTAAATTTTAGAGCAAAAGCAATATAAATTAAGTACGCGATTGTCGGGCATTTATGTTAGATAAAAACTTTTTTTTTTGTGGCAAGCGGAAAAAATTGGTTTTATCGAAACAAAAAATGTTATACCTGTAATAATTATGTGTTACAAAAATAGTTTATTTCTTAATTTGAAAATACATTTCTTAGACATAAAACAACTTTTTCTATGTTTCAATGTAACATTTGTGTAGGCTTAGTTTTCTGCTATCTAAAAATTAAAGTTTTTGACTGATAAAGGCAAGAAATGGAGTTGCAAAATCAACGTCTCCTCCTCCAATTGCCAACGTATCCCCAAATGCATTTTAGGAATGGAATTAATTTGTAAGTTTAAGTACAAAAGCCTTACCCAAAAAACAATGTTAAGGTGAAACGTATTTTTTTTAAAAAAAAAAAATTGAAAAGTTTGAAAAGCAGAGGTTGACTTCTCATTCCCTTTTTTTTTTTCTTAATTTACCGTTAAGTTGATTGATTGAATTATTTTGGTTGAGAAATTTTGTTTGTGAGATTATTTAGTTAATTTGTTTGACTATTTAATAGTTTGATTTTTTTTTTTTTTTATTTGTTTGACTATTTAATTTTTTAAACTTAATATTGGGCTAACATTAACATCTGCTACAAGTCTCTATTGTAACATTGACAGTTTTTTTTTTTAGATAATTATAAACTTTTTCAAATACTAAACAAAAAATAACCAAAAAAATTTACCTAGCCAAATTAATCCAATAAATAAGTTGATTTCAAAGGAGCTGGCTGGAATATCGTATTCGACATTCCAATCATAAATATCATCCTCATTCGCCCATTGTGTCGAAATACTTTGATTACTGTTGTCCAATGAATTATTTAACATTTTTGAAAAATATTACTATCGCCGAAATAAATAATTAATTGTTGCGTTTTTACTACAAACATATATTTTTTTTTATATTTAGAAAAGGATAATACGTCACAGAATTGCTTGGCTATTTACAAAAAAATACGCCTTTTTTTTTTTGTAAAACTGATGTCTTCTTTCAATTTTTGTTTCAACCGGCCAAACCAATAATAAAGTATTTAAAGTTTGTCATCGTCAAACTTTTCATTTTTTTTAAATTTTATTTGCTATAACTTTATTCAGGGGGTATTTGGCGCTTGCACATTTTCAAAAAATTCAATCAGAAAAAAAACGAAAATTCCAAAAGCGGTTTTATCCAAAAGAAGGTATTGCGGAATGCATAGTGGCAAAATAAAAGAAATATAAGCGCAACATTTTTAAACTGTCTCGTGTTTACTTCAGCCTTTTGCAGAGTTTCAAAGAGTTTGCCTACACTACAATCATCAAAGATTCTTTGTAGAAAGCAAAACCATTTTAATTGTGCAAGTTTTTACTTTAATTTTTGCTTGCATTTTTGCTTGGGATAAAAGTTATGATTGAAAATCTTCTGTAAGAATAACCCCCCGCTCAGACTTGTGATCTAATTTTAATAACGATTTGTAGGGCGTGAGCTGAAGTTTTAAGCGCTGAAAGGGTTTGGCCTCACATTGAGCAGTGGGCAATTTAAATTTGCACCCTGTTGATACAACGTTGAATTTTTATTTGTTTCTCTGCTAGGCTAGTTTAATCTTGTCTGAGTTTCCAAAGCTAAAATACCGGCTTAGTTTCTTGGATTCAATTACGCAATTGTGTCTTTTACTAATACACTCTAGGGCAGCTGAAATCATCAAAAAAAAATATGATTCCAAATTTGGCCATCACAAATAAATAATAGCACAAAATAATTTTAATGATAATTTCTTTTCTTTCGGATAGATATTACATAGAAAAATTAAAAGAAAATTACAGAATTTTTTCTATTTTGTTTTATTTAACATTCCTATACAACACATTTTTGAGTTATATAATACATTTATTAAACAAAAATCAATGAACGTGTTTTTTAATGCTGTAATTGCTAGGCAAGTTATAGTTAATGTTAAATTTAAAAACATACTATAAATTTTGCGTGTCTTTGACTTCAAGGTTATGCATGGTTTTCTCAGTGTTTGCTTTGGTTTCGCATTTTGCACAGGTTGTGGTTTCAATTTAATAGGCCAAATAAGGAACAATTAATGTGAAAAGGTTAACTACATTCTCCTAAACGTTTGTGTCTTTTTTTTTCAAACATATGTGAATAGTCAAAATTTTTCGTACTTTTAACACTTTAATTTAATAACTTTGATTTTCAAGGCACAAAACAATGCAAAAGAAAGCGGCTGGATGGAAAAATTATTAAACATCCTAATAATTATAAAATTTTTATTATTTAATTTTGTTTTAACATTTCAAAAATACAATCATTACCATATTACACATCTCAAAGCTTGAAATCAGAAAACAGTAGTGCAGTAGAGAAAATCTAATAAATTAAATTACGGTATGATTAGGTTTTATTGAATGAGTTCAATTTCCAAAAATAATTTCTTTCCGAGTCGATTATGTTTGAAGTTGAGAATTTGACTTTAGAAGCTTTGCTAATAGTTGTCCCAGAAAGTTTTGGGTAGACATATGTGGGCTTGGCTTGATTAGGACATTGGGAATAATCACAGCACATTCTGTCGCAGTCTTGATCCTAAAAAATTAAAAGAATTAGCGCCTTTTATAGCTAACATACATTTAGTCAAGCGATTAAAATATTAAAACATAAGCTCGCACCCTAACCCAACCCACATTTTGAACTCTTCCTCCATTATTTATATAGGTGATTTTTGACTCGTGTGTTGATGTAATAATAACAGAAATTAAAAACGCAATTCCCCGTAACTTTTGTGAGTCGCGTGTTATTTTTTTTCTAAACGACTCTCGAGTCTTGCGCAAGTCAAGTCACAACACTACTGCCTAGTAACTCTAGCGCAAACCCAATTTGCAGGTTGAGTTGCACTCCAACACTCGGCTGGCTTCTTAGTAGTTTGCGCGCTATTACCAACTTAAGCTCCAATAACTGTCGCCTTAATTTATAAAACTAATTTTTTTTGTTGGTGGGCATGATTTGGTGGAAAGTTGGCTAATATAAAACATTTAAACTGATGTTTCTCAATATTTGTTTTCAATTATACACTTGTAAAATTAATGGTTAAAAATCACAAAAATTAAAAAAAAAACTTACTGCAATATCTCTTTTCATTATACGGCGGCATGGTGTAAGTATGCTGTTCAAAAAGCTGGTTACCGGTGATGTAGCCGCACATTGTACACAATTTGTTTGACGTTTAACCCTGTTAACTAGGTACGAGCCAAACGGACTGCATTTTTGGCATAAAGTCTATAAAGTTTAAATTTAACTAATTTCACTAACTATAGAGTTCCAATGATCTACCGTATCCTGACGTTTAGCCCTCCTCCTAAGACATGGAATGCATCCCTAAAAAATAATTTATTTAGTGAATTGGTGTGATTACTATTCCCCTAGTTTTGCAATTCAAAAATTTGTAGTGGTAGTACTAAGGTGTTGAATCCTTGTTTCTTATATGTGCGGTAACTCGATGTAATATTATTTAATAATGTTTATATACGGTACTTGAGCTTAATATGAATACGCTACCGCTTACCACTTATCCTTTCTTTCTCTCCTCTTTCTAAGACTAAGACTGACCGCCGAACACGGCTGTCAGCTATTTTTATAGTGTATTGTTTTATCACTCTCATTGGCTGTGGTGTTTTTCATGTGTTATCTTTATGAGACGTTTCACAACAAATTCATACCAATCGTTTTTGTCGGATATGGGCTTTTTCCTGTAATTCTTCATGAATGTCTCTTCGTTTTCGTCCCAAGCATGGAATACAGCCCTAAATATTTGATTTGATTAGTTTGCAAAAAACAACCACTATTTGATCATTGTCACTAACTGGCATAATGTGTATATTTTAAATTTGGCAAACACCAAACACAAAACTAACCGATCGTTTTGTTCGCAACGCCCGATGAGCAGCGCTTCGACACACCCCGCAGGACTAAAAACAATAAATAAATGATAAGCTTAAACTAGTATTAACATTCAAATTCAAATTGAAACTTAAACTCACTCTAGACGGTTGACAGCAAATCGGTTGAACAGGACAACATTGAATTGAGATTTGAATTTTCGGACAACATGGCAGCTGCGCTAAAAATATTGCAATAAGTTTAAATCGAAACATCCAATTACAATAGGGGTCTTTTCTTAGTCATGAGTATGAAATTGCTGCTAATATTACTGTAGATAATTACTTTTTTTTACGGTGAAAAATAAATTTCAACACTTAATTCGGAAATTGTTAGGCAAAAGTACTTACTCCAAAAAAAAACTACCGTATAACTTTACGAAATTTCAAATTGCCAAAAAAAAAACTTACGTAAGCAACATGTCGGCAGGCGAATACAGCATGGCGGTGATTGGGGCTGACAACAACCAGGAGACTGACACACACTGGCGCCATAACTATTCCCAAAACCAGACCCTGGGTAGGCACTGTAATTGTATGGAGCCTGCTGATACCCACCGTACTTAAATATTGATTATATTTGTAAATTTTAAAATCAAGCAATATAAACAAAGAAATAACTCACTGGTGAAGGTGGATTGAGTTGTGTGGCTGAAGAAACCGAACCGTCATTACAGCACGAGCAACATTTACGGTTGTGTGTATTGTTACTAAAAAAATATTCTCAATAGCTTTTATATACTTTCATATAAAGATAAAGACTTTTTGCTTGGTTAAATCTTATTTTTTTAACACTCTGTGGCTGTATAGAGTAGCTTTATATTGTGACATGGCTGAAAGTATGGTTGACACTTGATTTGAGTCAATTGCGAGAAAACTACTGTGCATATGTTTTTAAATAAAAGGAAAACCTAGGTACACCATAAGACTTAATTATATTCTAAAATATTTTCTTATTCAATGCATTTTTAATAAATAAAAAAATAAAAAAATGTTAGTGTTGTTAAATTAATATAAATTCAAATTGCCAACAAAATGCCAATTCGTACAAAATAATGAATACTCATGCCAAAATTTAAAATTTACAACTGTATTACGAATATTTTTTTGACCTAAGTATCTCTTATTTTTTTATTTTTTCTACTTTGTCTTCTCTCATTTTTCTGTAAAAATTTTTTTTGTTTAGTGTAACCTAACAAATAGTTCTTCAACTTTTACTTGATTTACCTTTCAAAATAAAACAGCTTGACGTAAAGTTGATAATGACACTTTCCATTTTTAATTCCAACTTAAAAGTGGTCAAAGTTTCATACTTAGTCTGAAAATTATAGTAACCTTATTTAACGTTCGTCTAAAATGTAACGAACAAAAATGACCAAAAAATGTAGTATTATTCCTATGCAGAGCAGGAAATTATAATTTGTATTGTATAATCCTTTTTCAATGTTAATTTTCTCACAATTATGAACAATTATAACTTATTTCAATTGGAGATTTATTTCAAATAGCATTAAATTATAAAATCGTACTTTTTATATAATTCTGATTGGTAAATATGAACTTCATTATCAATGCTTGAACCTTTTCCATAATTGTTATTACCGCCATTTGTAGACTCTTGTGTATTAGCATCAGGGCCATTTGATTTGGAACCCACTGCTTGCGCTGCGAGAGGATCATTCAGATTGTTTAATGATGCTAAATCCTTGTCGTTGCCTGGCAATTGATGCAAGTCATTGTTGGTATCTGTTCCTGAGTAGACACCACTTTCTTTAGCTCCTGCGCTGCTTTCTTTACCGCTTGCAACAGATTGTTTCTGAGTTTGGGGACGATCATATTGTCCAACTTTGTTAAGATTACTTCCTTGTGGGGGACTAACATTTTCATTATTGCCGTACCCTTCGCCGTTGCCTTGTTTAAGTAATTTATGATCACTATGAATTAAATTGCCGCCATTGTGGCTATAAGGGTCCCGGTTTGTTTGACTCGTTTTTCCACCGAAACCATAGCTTGTATTCCAGTTGCCACTACCACCATTATTGTTGCCACTATGATAATTCCCGCCTGATTGGTCATACTCTCCTGATTTTTTTCTATCCGTTCTTTGAGCGTTTTCGTTGTAATTTAGCCCGACTCCGGGCGGATCTAAATTGTTAGGTTTTAGCATAATTAAATTTCATCCAGCATTTTAATAATTCTATTATAAGTAAATTTAAAACACTATTAAATAAAATGACATTGGTTTGAAGGTGTGCAGTCGTATTGTAAGACTGCACACCTTCAATAAGATCAAAGGTTCTTATGCATAATCAGGCTCTTTTGTTTTGGTGCTCTTGACATTTAAGCTTATTTACATTGAACTGGTTTATTTTTTGATATGGTATACGGGTCTTTCGACGGTGGTTTCTTGACTGTTTTAAAAAAATCCATAATCTAAAACCACGTGCTAGCTTTACTGTTCTACGAGTTCTTAACATTATGGCTATGAATAGTACGACATGAACAGACTATTTAAAAATAAAGATGACAATTATATAAATAAATATTTCTTTTCCCTGATTAGGCCTCTATAAAATTAATGCTCAACAAATTTGGAGTTTGAAAATCGGTTCATTTTTTTTGGAAATGCTATTCAATGGAAACATGCTGCACACCTGTAATAAAATTTTTGTATTGTTCGGCCTCGCCGTACGGCGCAAAATGTTGATGAAGCCTTCCTTCACTTGGCTTGTCTCCATGAAAATGAGGAATTGCTTTATTCTCTTTCCAATATTTGTAAGGCTCAGCCTCATACTCGTTTGGATAATGATATACTGGCTTTAAGACATCCGGTTCGTTTGTATATTCTTTTGAATTCAAACCATGAGCAACGTTGGCAAACGAAAATACAATTCCAACAAATAAAAATAACATTTGAATTCAATTTAGCCGCTTCTCGTTTACAGGTGTAGAAAAATCAATAGAATGTTGATAAAATATTAATAATCTACCATTTAGCGATTCAAGTTAAGGAAAAAGTAAATGCAAATTAAAAAAAAATTAGTTAATGTTTCAGGAATTGCTCTTGGAAATTCATTCTAAACAAAAAAAAATTGGCCGATAAATATATCAGATTCAATTGTTTTTTTGTTTTTTTTTTGTCTGGTGCCCCACCCTAAATTGAATTTCACATATGTATTTAATTTGTAATTAAAAAAAATCCAACTTAACCATCAAACAGTTTTGAATTAAACCAAAAAAAAAACTATTCAACTTAATTAGCCACAGTTATTGAAGGAATAATTGAGAGGTTAACAAAATTAACGCAAGAGACGATTTGATATCAGGATGTAAAGCATTATGTGGTTTTCTTTTTGGATTTGAAAACTCATTCAACATTTTTTTATTTATCGAACAAGTTTTGCGCTTCTTTTTAGTTTAAAACAATAATGATTTTCTGCATAAGATAACATTTTAGAGAATTAGTGTGATTTTGATTTATCAACGCATATCCAATTTTTATGTTTTTGTAGCGTCCGTAAGGCGTATGCAAAACAAATATCCATTGAAATCTTTTTTTTTCTATTTTTCAGATAAAATGTCATATGTCATTTATATTGTGTGGGACATCTGTTAGCATTGCAAACAGATGAAAAATAGTTAGTCAAGGTAAAATCCAAAATACAAATTTTAAAAATTAGGAAGCCAACTAGTCCGTCAGTTTATTTATTTATTTACGTCATATAAAACATAGTAACACAGCTAAACAAAAATTTTAATAGGCTCAACAATAAGAAAAAACGTCGAAAATCAAAGGTTAAGAAAAAAAATATAATATATAATTTCTTTTATAAAACAACTTTAAGAGCAATATAACAAAAAAAAGTCAAGAACCAAAACATAATTTAAAAAAACAACTTTTTAAATTATAAAAAGCAATAAAATAATAAACAACAACTGTCATAACAATAACAAAAAAACGAACATAAAAATAAATATATTGAATCGCGTTCTATTTTTTCCCAAAAAAAAAGCTGCCGCAAAAATCAACTCAAAACCCTTTTTCAAAGTCAAAGCATTTTGCTATAAAATAGCTTTTTGCTGGTCAAAAAAAATAAAATTTAAATAATATAAGCGTTCGATTTCTTGGCGTAGCACAAACACTACAAATTCTTGTCATCAGACAATACGGCCGGACGGAATTGTTGTTCCAATTTCCGTCATGGCAATTATTTTTGGCGTTTGTAGCTGCCTACTACTGTTGTTTATTGAAATTCATGATTTATTATTTGTTCAAGCTTCTTTAGCTGGCAGAGAAAATGATATCAGAAATAAAATTTACATTTTTATGGCTACTTTATGTAGAAATGCGTGGCAGAAACCACTGTCCTGAAAAAATATTTTGCTTTATATTTTTTTTTTTTTTTTTAACAAAAAAAAACTTTCGATTTCGGTGTGCCCGAATTACGATGGAACTTTAATGGACAATTATTCAGCAGACACCAATTGCATTTTAACTGATTTTTTTTAAGCTGAAACCAGCGTTCATTTAGTAATTTATTTTGAACCAAAAAAGTGCACATTTTGTTTATCGGTGTTAATTCAAACAAAATTTTCAGCCCACAAAATTGATGAAGTCAACAACCTATTTTTTTTTCGTGCGGATAACAAAATCATTTATCTTTGTTTAATTAACCTACATGTATAATGTACATAAAAGCACTCAACATTTACTTGCTTAAAACTGTTTTTAATGGAAAAAAACAACAACATAATTTTGACATTAATGATTATGGAGATCGATTAAACCGTATAAATTAATCTTTGGATATTTAATTGACGGGTATTTGGTTTACAACTTTAAATCTGTGACTTATAATATTGTTTCAAGAGGCTAAAAACATAATAATAGTTCTAAAAAATGAAAAATATACTCATGGCATATTGGGTTGAAAATCCGAATACTTGCTTAAGAAAAAGTTTAATGCTTTATTAGGCTAAGGGATTATTAGACTTGAAAATCTCCATAACGGGTACAAAAGACATAACAATATTTCAATCTATTTCAGCAAGCTCAAAAAAGAGGAATAAAATTAATTAATTCTAGAAAAATCTAGAGTAATACTGTAAAGGTAAAGGACCGACCGTTTGTTAAATAGCCCATAAAACCATTTGTAAACTTGTTGTTTAAGAAAAAAAAAAACTCGTACCTTACTAATTAAAATTGATTAAATTGATTCGACAAGTACATGGACGAAATTTTTAAAAAAATCATAGAGAGAAAAACTTTCAAGGATAGCCGGCTTGACAATTGGTGAGATTGGAACATGACAGTTTGAAAATTTACCAAAATTATTTTTGGGGACAAAAACACTTCTTTCTTTTTTTGTCCACAAAACAACAATTTGTATGGACGGAAAGCGTTAAACAGAACGCAAGTTATGTGTTGTCCAATTCTTTTAAAGAAACAACTTCTCTGTGATTTTGTACACAACGACGCAATCAAAAAATGGGGGTGTTCATTCAAGACTGAAGGAGAAGCTTTTACGGCTTCAGCAAGGAACAAATTTTGCAGTCTTAAATTTAAAGGTTGTACCCATTGTGAAAATACGCTCTACGCATGCAAAAGTAGTACGATGAAAGAAAAGAATAAATATGCAAAACAGTTAACTTCGACAGTTTTTCGCAGTTCACACTAAAAATTACTAAATTTTATTGTTATAAAGCCCACTTTTCTGAATGTTAGTACGACTGGAGTTAGCAAACTTTAATAGGACACTTTCTTAACAGTCAAGTGTTTTCAATGTTTATGGTATTCAGCTTATTTTTTTATTTCCAATTGGTGTCACTATTTTTCTAAAAATATTTTAATTGGAAATTAATTTAATGATAATTATGTTATTTATTTCAAATTGTCTAAAAATTATTTAATTTTTTATTTACTAATAAAATTATACAACACAAACTATCTTAATTTTGGCACAAGTAAAAGCACACAACACTTATGTTTCAAGAGTCGCACAACTAAAATTTTTGGGTATGGCCTTGACCTTCTCCCCCCCCCCTTCCCCCCCCAAAAAAAAAAAAATGGAAAAGACAACAGAAAGATGGGAATATAAAATAGTTTCTAATTTTTTTACAAACAAACGCCCTTTAAATTGCACCAGCACTTGAAAAATGTGTATGTGCGTTGTAAATTTTGTTTTTTTCAAAAATGACTTTATTGACTTTTAATTTTTTTTTTAATTTGATAACCATTTTCTTTTTGTTTTTATTTATGTATATCGAAGACAAAAGCCAGCAAAAAAAATGTTGTTGCTTTGTGCTTGTAGTTTTAAATCATTTTCGTTTTTTATATTCAATTACGTTATGCAAAAATGCTTATTAATGTGTTTAATCAACTCCTGATTTCACTAGCCTTTTGCTATTTAACAACTCAAGGAAAAATTTAAACATCTGTTTTTTTTTTAATAATTTTTTGGCTTTCTTCTTTTTTTCTCATGAATTCCAAGATTTATGTTGTTATTTTTTTGTTATTAAAATTTTCAGTGGCAAAAAAATGTGACTTTGAGTTTGAAAAGCAAATGCTTTGTGTAAAAAAATAATACGAAACATCGTAAAGATATTTGTAGTCAATCGACTCGACCAAAGACTTTATTGAAATAAAAATATAATGAGCAGAGCCCACAAAATAAACAACTGGTCTCAAAAAAAAAAGAAAGAGTTGGCTGAACACAAAAAAACTGATTGTGAGTGCAAAACGAGGCTAACACGAGAAGCCCAAAAGCTTCGCCTCGCAAATTATTTTGAAATCGTCTGAACATCGTTAAATTTCAATAGCGGAAATTTAAATTGCATTTAGTAATTTAAAAGAAAGTAAAATTTATATTCGCGCTGAGTGCGACAATTATTATATGTGTATAACATTTTGTGAATATAAAAAAGATGTTTTTATTGCGTCTTATAATTGATTTTAAACCTTTTCTCTAGCAATTCGATTGTTTTTTTTTTGTTATTGTGTTAAAGTGCAAATGTTATTGTGAGACAATGCCTTTTTTTTTTTTTAAAGGCTTTTGATAACAAATTTGATGAATTAAAAAGAGAGCAAAAGAAATAGATAGTTAGCTCTTTTTTTTGTTGTTGTTGTTGTTGTTGTTGTTGTTGTTGTTGTCGTTGTTGTCGTAGTTCTATTTTTATTTTTATGATCAAATTTCGAACTCTGTCAATTTTTTTTTCTGAAATCGCAAAACAAATTTAAAGTTGTCTTTTTTTCTTTTTTTTTTCGAAGCTTTTGGCTCTGCCAAAAAAAACTTTTGTATTATTTTTTTGTGGCATTTTAAATTGGGGGGATTCAGATTGTCGACCTAAATCCCGGCTTTCTCGTGTTTAGACTTAAAGTAGAAGTTGTGTTTTAGACGTAATAACTGAGGGCGATTTTTTTTGTTTATGCTATAAATATTTTTTTTTTAACTTTTACATTATTGGAATGCTGCTGATGATGTTTTTATGTTGTTTTTTTTTTGAAATTGAAATTAATGGTATAGTAAGGTCATATTATATGTGCAGTGTTGAAATAAGTGAATATGACTGAAATTATAGTATAGTAAACAATTCTAGTTATAATATTGGTTTGGCTAATGGTGTAGCGGTAACCCACCATATTTACTTTAATTAAAATAATCATAGTTATAATTGTGATGGTTGAGCCAATTCGAATAATAATATTATAATATGTTTATTACAATAAACGACTACTTGATAATCCTGCAGCACTGTTCACCACAAAAGCAACTACGATAAACTGTTAACTGTTGGAAAATATTTTTTAAGACTGACTCGAAAAACAGACGGTTGCCAGCTTGCTAAAACAGGGTGTACTTTTATGTTGCTTTTTAATATCGCTTTTCTGCGGTGTTCATAAACGCTGTGTTTTCGAAAACTTTCACTACAATAGTTATTAAATTTTCCAAAGCCGTAAATCCACCAAATTATTGGGGTTTAGAGGAATCTCCATTCCTGAAATAGGAATATGAGAGTTTCCGTTTGTTTAGCTTACGGCGTGTGCCGCCTTTGAAGTTTTTAAACCCATTTTACGCCAATTTTACGCCCATTATCTATTTTTATACAAATTTTTAAGGCGGCTATGAAACGTCGGTCTTCAGTAATAACAGTAAGTTTAAAGCCTTCTTTTTAAGTAAGGAACAATAAAGGATTTTCCGTTATTTTCCTAAACATTGAAAAAGCTTTCAATTAAACTTTTTTTTTGCTGCTGCCATATAACTTTAAAGTCTTCTTTTTAATTAACTTGTTTAGACGTGCTTTTATAAATGTGGATCTTTGTTTTGAATATATAACAATGGTTAAATTCGAATTTTTGTAGTACTTTCTTTTAACTACCTATTTTTTTTTACTGTTTTTGTTTGAAAACAAAAGTTTGATTACGTTTATTTTTTTGATGACTAATATCATCATTAAATTGTGGAAACGTTTAAAATAATATGAAGTAATAATGTCTAACGTTTAAAAATGTTTAAATTTTTTTTAATATAAGAATGTTTTTTAGTTAATGTAAGACTCCACACATTATTTCGGCCGACAACAGACCTTCTGACTTGAGTGACTTTTTTGAGTGGATAACAGACATGTTTCAGACAATTATATTCTTTATTTGGTCATTTATCCAAGCGTTTGCTCGCTCCTGTTTGCCAAATAGTTGGCAGCGCAAAGTCGAAGTGAGAGGAAAGTTAAGTTTTAGATGGCCAAAATTTTTGGTTTTACATAACCTTTTTGGTAAAATGCTTCAATAATATTTTGATTATGGGCTAATTTTTGAAATTTTTTTTATATGAGTTAACGACCGTTTGTCTTAAATATTTTGTGAGGGACACTAAGATTTCGCCGAAACATTTTTGGCTGAAAAACTTTGCACCGGATGCCTTCTTTCTCGATGAGCTAATCGCTCAGTCAACTGATTGCCAAAGGATTACTTTTTATATAGAATATTTTCCAATCGGACTGACTGCCAAAGAATTATTTCCCAAAGGTTGTTTTGCTGAATGCTATTTTGAAATATAAAACAAAATTTTATTTTTTCAATTTTTAACTTTTTTCAATAATGTGTTAAATCAAAGGATATTCTTATTGTTTTAAATCCCAATTGATTTACAAATAACAAAAAAAATCCTGTGGAAAAGTGTGTTTGGCGAGCGGTCCTTCCGGCGTAAAGTCTCTAGCAACAACTCTATTTAGCTCTTACCCTTTTAGCTATAGGCACAACACTTCGCGTTTCGTTTTGCTCGATTGGTCATAAAATAATAATCTGTACAGTACATCGTAGGCTAAAACTCAGCGCTAACAAAAACGGTCGTTAATTATTACTGCATCCTGATACCATTGTGTAAAAGTCAACATATGAAAATATAAAATATTTTTTCGAACAAAGCTTAAAATCTTTTAGGTCGTATTGATTACAGGCGCCGGTGGTGGGATTGGCAGTGAATTGTCAAAGCAGTTTGCTCAAAAAGGCGCGCGCTTGGTGCTTTGGGACAATAATGAACAGTTTTTATCTGTCATAGTCGATGCCTGCAAAGACTTGGGCGCCGAAGTAATATTTCCTAAAAATAAAACTCACATTGTTAACCATTTCAAATTTGTTGTCAGGTAGTTAGCGACGTTGTTGACATCACGAATCGCCAAAAAGTTTACGAACTCGCGGAGAAAATCTGCTCAGAGTTTGGCCCCGTCGATATTCTGATTAACAACGCAGCAATCCTGAATCCCCACAATTTCTTTGATCTTGACGACAAAAAAATCGATTTGCTTTTTGACGTGAATGTCAAAGCCATGTTTTGGGTAAGCGCATTGAAAATGTTTGAATGAATACAGTAATTAAATTGTGCAATTGTGTGTACTAGCAATTGTATTCACAGGAGATTGGCAAGCTGATCACGTTTTAACTGAATATTTGTGAAGAGATTTCTGACGTTATATTAAAAAAGCAGAACATAGTTGAGACTGAATAAGCTAAAATCAGTGCTATCACTTAAATCAAGAAAGAATCTATCAATTCCGCAAGTTCAAAGTCCGATAGCAATGCTTAGGCTCACTGTAACTGTTATGGAATGAAAAAGTAATATTGTCATCACAAAGAAATAAATTTTCTATTTTACATGAACTAGCATGAAAATAAACTTTTCGCTCATCAAAAACTCTTTTAGCAAATAGTCCACTTCTTGAAAAGCGCCCTTACCGTACCCATTTTGAACAAAAAAATGAAAGCAATGGTTTTGGTTTTTTAGCCCTAATATTATTATGAAATTTAGACAACTAAAGCATTCCTACCGGAAATGCTCAAGCGCAATAAAGGGCATTTGGTGTGCATGAGTTCAGTATCTGCTGTGACTGGTTGTCCTGGTAAAATTTTTTTAAGCAAAATGACAAAAGCTGTGTCGTTTAAAGCTCAAAAATTTTAGGTTTAGTCGACTATTCCGCCTCAAAATTTGCGGCAAATGGGTTTATGGATGCGCTCAACCTCGAATTACTAAACGAAGGCCATACAAACATAAAGTTTACGACTGTCTGCCCAATTTTTGTTAAAACACCTCTTATCGACGACTATCAGTAAGC
Source organism: Drosophila nigritarsus (assembly GCA_035044305.1). Classification (NCBI taxonomy): domain Eukaryota; kingdom Metazoa; phylum Arthropoda; class Insecta; order Diptera; family Drosophilidae; genus Drosophila; species Drosophila nigritarsus. The sequence continues at coordinate 72,207 of JAWNMF010000589.1, forward strand.
ACAATTTAAGCAAATTTTCAGGAAAGTCTAGGAAGTTTTATTTTTCAATTACTCATCATGAATTGGCAAGCGGGACGGAAACTCTTTTTTCTTAAAGGTTCTATTTAAGAAAGAGATTTCAATCATGTTAGCTAAATTATAACTTTTACGGAAATTTTTACAACTTTGGAATTCTTGAAATTTATTGATATCATTTTCGCTGCCAAGTTGACATCTTTAAAAATTCGTTATCGAACGGAAAAGCGTATTATTTACTAATTCACTAATAATGCCTCATTAACACCTTTTGTTTTTGTATATTCCTTTGTCTAGCGTCAGGCACAAAGAAAATAGCTTTGACAATTGTTAAGGTCAACTCTTCATTTAAATTAATTTTAGTATATTCAACTCCAAGCTGCCCATTCTCAAGCCGGAAACCGTCGCCAGAAAAACTATAGAAGCCATCGAAATTGAACAACAATTTCTTATGGTGCCGGGTGACTTTTACTTGCTTTACGCCATCAAAGGGTAAATATTCTTTCAAAAAAAATTATTGAAATAAAAATTGTTTTTTTAGAATTTTGCCAACAAATTTGTTCCAATACTTTGTGCTATGGCGCCGCATCTCGTACCGCTAAGAAAACCAATTAAAATTGATTTATATTAAAATATATAAATTTCATTGTAAAAACAAAGATAAAATGGCAAAACGTACAAAAAAAGACTTTTCTTTAAATGCTCAAATATTAACGTCCTACAACAACCAAATGATACAATATTTAACAAAAAAAAAAAGAAGATAGCCAGTGGTAGACCATTTTTAGATTAGGTGCATAAAATAAAATAAAATATCTGTTTAGAAACTAACCAGAAAGAAAAGAGAGTAATAAATAAGTCAAAAATAAACTTGAAAAATAACAAAGAATAAAGTTGTCAAAAAACAGAATTAAATGAAAGACAAAAAAAACAGAAGTGTGTAGGCGTCATTAGTAAGTAGAGAAGTAGACAATAGTGGCAGCAATTCGAGGGGGTTGGATGTTAAAAGTCCCAAACCAATAGCCGATCGAACATCCTAAATTTTTTTTAAGGGAAGACAAGACATGCGCATAACACAAAACTAGTCGAAAAATGGCATTCAACTACGCGTATTGACTTCTTTACCGACACCCTTAAGCCACTAAAAAAAGAAATAAAACAGTTGAGGCTAAACAAAAGTTATACAGTGACAGTACAAAGCTGGAATAGGAAAATGTAAGTTTAAAGAGAGAGAGAATCAAAGCTTTCATATCAGCCCAAAATAACTCTACGTGAAAATAACTTAAACCTATATATCTTGAATGTAGGTAAAGCATAATCCAGAGAAACACTAATACTAACCTCGTGATTCCAAAATTACGTAAAAAATTACTGTAAGTTACAGGGGAAGCCGGATCTAAGAAACTGTTTAAACTCATTTAAGACACAAATGAAAGCATTGGAAGGAATGTTACATTTTTGCTAATTTAGCCAATTTTTGTGAAGAGAAAACAAATTTTAGTCCATTAAAACTAATCTTGCATAGCGCTGACAAAAACGATAAAAAAAACACAAGTTTTTAGTGACGATTAAAGAGTCCCAACGTTCCCTTCTTTTTGCTTTTCTCCGAGTTGAGACTCGACCCAGAATCGGTAAAATTCACCTTTCCATGGCGCATCTCGGCGTTCTCCTCCAAAAACTTGTTTAATTGTGCTCTCTTCTCAACCAATACTTTTTCATTTTCTTTTTCTTCAACTTCCAACTGAAAAAAAAATTAAGTTTTAAAAATAGGCAGTTAAAGTAAAAAAGAGAAGAAAAGCTTACGGCTTGAGCTCTTTCCGTTATGAATTGCTCACGGCTAGCAACTTTCTCCAAAAATATTCTCTCCTTGGCATCACGCATAACAGTTGCTTTGGCTTCACAAGACTTGCGTTCCTGCTCTAGTTGAGTGAATGGATCGCTTAAAACGTTACAGTAATTTAAATAAAAGTAAAGTAGTGTGCCCTCAAATAGAAGCCGGACAAAAAGACGTGGACAAAAGAACGTAATAGAAATCCACCAATGTTGCTTTGGGACCAATTGTAGACAATAATACAGTAACAACCAAAAATGTACTCTATCTATGCTTAAAAATAATTTCTTTATAAAAAAATTTTCTTGTTCTTAATACCTTTCCCACGTCATTTTGTTCTAGATTCAAGTATATCAAGCAATTACTTTTCCAAAGTGTTCTTGGAATTGTTGCACATTTGTCGGACGCGGAAGTTCTCATAATGCACGTTTCGCGTCACGTCAATCAAATCAATCAGGTTGTTTCGAATAATCATGTCGCGCAATGCAACAAAGTCGTTGTGCGCCATATTCTCGACTTCGACAATACCCCATGGATACTCTCGAACGCGCACATGACGCCGACGATCATTCTCTTTGAGTTGATTTGAGCCGACAACGGCAAAGGGAATGCGCTTTCGGTAGTCAACATTCGCTGGCGCAGCAGCGTTGCCCATCTGGCTAGCGCTACGCTTTTCGGGCAAATCGCCGTCTGATTCCGGGAACTCATACAATTTAATGTCATGCTTTGTCAAATCCTCAAGTATCTAAAAAGCACATCTTATAAATCTTTTATAATCAAAGGCATATCCAACCAAACAATTATTGATGATGGAAGAATTAGTAAAAAGGGCTACTTTGCTGCTTCTTTGCAACTATTTTATAGCTCTATTGATATAACACCCAAACTATCAATATGGCAATCTTCCTTCCATTTTCCATAAACAACAAAAAGTGATAACTCATAATAATGATGTAACAAAAATTTTTTAACTGAAATAAAAATTTACTACGACTTTTTAAAAAATTTCAAAAAAATTCATTTTTTGGCCTTCCACAGCAATGAACATCAAGTATAAAGCGTAATTAAGGCTAAAAACGGCGATTATGAAGTTGTTAGCGTTTCTGAATAAAGAAAAATGTACACTGAAAAATAAAGTCGACATAAAGTAAATCAACATTTTAAAATGTAGCCATCCTCAGTGCTTTCTTACAATGAATGAGTCAAAAGATCATAATTAAAACTTACATTTCTCTTAAATTTCGTTAACTCATCTGGTGTTAGAGTGTCGGCTTTCGCTATAACCGGCACTATATTGACGCGATTTTTTAAGGCACGCATAAACTCCAAATCCAAAGCTTTTAGCCTGAAGACAATAATAATTGAAATTAGACTGACAAAAAAAAACAATACCGATGTCCAGTTGGCGCAATAAAATACAAGCATAGATGGACACGATTGTCCTTAATAATAAAAGGGCGATCCACCTTTGTTTCCTCATTCAAATACTCTGAGAATTTGTTGTCGATAAATTTGACAATTGGTTCCCAACTGAAACTTGAAAATGAGCAAAATCAAAAAAGTGAAACAAAACATATACCATTTGGAGTTGTCTATCAAGTCGCCAAACCCGGGGGTATCAACAAATGTGATGGTCAGCCGCACATCATTTTCGACTAGGCGAACAGATTTGCTTTCAATATTGACAGTCGATGGAACATCGGTTGGAAACGTGCTGCTATCATGGACTTCAGCAAGAAACAATGAGTTCAAAAATGTCGACTTGCCCAAACCTGATTCTCCTAAAAGGACAAATATTACACATAAATGCTGTGGAAAATAAAAATTTTGGCTAAAGGTTGACACTTATGAGCTTTCATTATACGCAAAAAATAGGATGATGGAGCAAGATGTAAATTACACTAATAATCTCTGGGTGATTGTTTGATTGACGCAACTATCGGATTTCCGTAAAATCGTGAAAATAGTTTTGATAAGATTAACTTTTGATGTAATTGTTATGAGAAAAAAAAAGATATAAGGCAAAAAAAAAGTAAGGAACTTCTCAAATACGGTAAATGTGTTAACTTTAAAATTATTAAATTTTTAATAAAAAAAAGTCTGTTAAGCCAAAAAACAAATATTTTGTGACTATTAGAAAACAGAACTCCATATTCAAGTTCAAAATACATTATGTAAAGCACAAAAAGAATATATTAGCAAAACAAAAAACTTACCAACAACCATTAAAGTGAATTCAAATCCATTCTTAATGCAACGCCGAAAGACTTGATTCGGAAAGTTTGAAAAGCCGACATAGTCAATGCCTTGACCTGCAGAATGAACACTTGGCTTACGCGACAAATCGGATTTTACAGACATTCGTTAAGATGTTATTCTAAAATTGAACAAAATACCCAAAAAATGCAAATTGAGTAAAAACTTAATAGCAAAAAATTGATAACAAAAAATGGTCAAAAATTGAACAAATTTATAGCAATAAAATATTCAAGAAATTTTATTCTTAATATTATTTCAACAAAAAGAATAATGTGATACGCTTTTACATCATTTAATTTTTCAAGAATATAAAATTAGTCACAACTTAGCAAATGATTGGAAGGAAAAGAATGATACACAATCGTCAAAGAAACTGTTGAAAAAAAAAGACATAAAAAATTTGGTTAGAGCAAAAATTAAAAAAAGAAATTCAGCTTTCATTTTTGAATTTTTATTTTGACGCGACTTTGGCGTTGCAAAAAGTTGGCGAAACGTAATAATTGAAAAAAATGATCACAAAAACATTTGTTTAAAAAATTTGTTTCACAGTTTCTGTCAAATAGTGTCTTAGATTTCAGCGTTCAATCAACGAGAAACAAATCATTTCGCAGTAGAACAAAAAAAAAATATAAGCAAAAAACACTCAAGATAACGCAGATCCCCCATTCAAATCCTTTTTGGCTTATTTAGCCCATAAAATTCATCTTGCTATAATCATTAAATTGTCGTATACAGTTGCGGACAATCGATAGTACACATCAGGATTTCTGGTGCAGTCATTTGCGGATCATTTTTGGATTTGCGAACAATCTTTCTGTCAGTTTATTGCATTTTTATGTAATAGGCTTTTAAATATTGAAAAAGATACCTATCATCGCTAGAGCGCTAATTACAACTTGTTTTGACCTCTTTTAAGTGTTTTACTCGCTAATAAATTTTCCACGCTTTTTTTCAACATTTTCACACGCTCAGCTACTTCTTTAAATCCCCATTCTTCATTATCACGGAGATTTACAACTAGTTTTTCTAATCCTTCATCACTACGCTTTGGCGCCATATTAAAGAAAAGATACTTAAGGTTTAAACGTTGTAATACAGTTTGGTTCAAAATTATAACCACACTTAAAAAATGTTTGTAAGTCGGTGAAAAACCAACCGATTTTATTTAAATTTTTACCAAAAATTTATTTTTATGCTTACAAACAAAAAGCGATTTTAATGTACGTGACTTTTTCAACCTGTTCAAAAGTATGCTACATTTAACTACATCAATAAAACGATTGGGCAAATTTTTGACTTAATTATTCATTGTTTGCAGGCTTAAATTGGGCCATGAGTTTAAAATTGCCAGTTTTAACCCTTGTACCGAGCTGGATTGACGATTATCTCGGCAAAAGTCTTCGGACTAACAACCCCCACGGATTCCCGATAGGGTTGAGGTCTGGCGAGCATGCCGGCTTCATTCTCAGCGAGGTGCTGCGATGTCGACGCACTTCGATGCACCAACATAATCTTGCATGAACAAGTAGTCGGTCTACCAGAAAGGAGTAAGGTGTTCATAAAGCACACTCTGATACTCCTTACTGTTTATTTTTGTAGAAACAAAATCAAAAGAAAAAATTCCAAAAAAAAAAACGCCTTCCCCCAGACCATGACGGAAAGCGCAAGTCGAAAATTTTTTAATTATTTAAGGAAAATTTTTTTACGTCAATTTTTGTGGCGAGATTTTTCACTTTCACTATTAAAGAAAGATATAAAAGAGCTATATTGAGCGGAGTTACGTAGGGTATTTATGGTTCTTGTCGAAAAACGAAAGACACCTTGATTTCGCTTATAAAGCGCTAGATCCTACCCGGCACTACTGTCATATCAGATTTCTGTCGCCCGCACGACATTTTTGTCTGAAGAAAGCTATGAACATTTACAAGTGAATCATTCGATTTTTTTTCTTTTAAGAATGCCGAAACTGTTGCGTGCGCAAACTCCTTTGAAAGCTCTTGGAGGCAAACCAAATACTTTTTGCCTTAATACCGCCGGTACAAACATTTTTTTCCCATGAGGACTGTTTTTAAAATTGTCGCTCAGCCATTCAGCAAACACCGATTCCAGAACAAATAAATGTAATCGCTTTTTAAAGCGGTTTGCAGAGGTCTTAGCTAATGTTTAAAAAAATTTGTTTCAAGCTTTGCCTGAATTAAAACTAGATTTGTACGGAAAACGGCCCTAATGTGTAAAATATACACTAACAACACGGAATTAAACTTTCTATTCCATCATCAATCATAACCTCAGCACAAACTTAGGTATTTTCTCAAACAGTATCCTCAAATCAGTACTGTCAAACTCTTTTAATGAAATATTGCTACCCCCTTCCCCCCCCCCCCCAATTAATTTCAATCCGCAATGCATTCCATTAAAAAAATAACATTTATCTATAAACCAAAAAAACAAACAAAATATAAACAAAAAGATCCGGGAAATCAAATCAACAAAACAGAATTAATGCAACCATCGTTTTCGGGGTTATTCGTCACCTGCGCGTATTTGGCCCACACAACCTTTCCGCCCTGCGTCACCATACCCAACTCGCTGATGTTCACTTCGATGATTGTTCCCTTAGTGATCACGCCCAGGGAAGTGTACATGGTTGAAGACGGATTTTTTTTTACGCCCACAATCGGCAGGTAGAAGGTGGTCTGCAATTCCGGATGATTAACATGAGCCTGAAACAATCCACAAATATTATTATGCAAAAGTCAAATAAAAAATGCATTACTTTTTTGTACCGCAATCCCATAGGACGAATAAACCTTTCAAATTTTGCTGGTTTACGTGTGAAATTTTCGCCAACAAATGTGGCCTTGGTCACCATCCGTTTCCAGCTTTTTCGGCGCGTCTTGCCTGTGTGTACAACCTTGAATGCTTCCGCGTCGCTGACAGCACGAACTTTAGGCAATGGAACTTGGTATTTTCCCTAAAAAGCAAAAACGCTTGTACTAAAAAGATCGTAATCTTCTAAGGATCTTCCTATTTCAGAGCGTTTACAAGGACATAAATAAATTATTTTTATTGCCCTTTAACACAAGTATAGATTTTTGTACATAAAAGTTTTTATTATGTGGAAAAGGTTTTTGCAAAACTAAAAAAAAACTTCATTGAATTTAAAATAAAACTAGCATAGCTTTAAATGTTGTGTACGTTAATAATTTCAATATTCTAACTGCATTATCGCAAATCTTCGACAACTAACTTTCCAAATGAAATTATTGTAAGCATTTTTGTGATGTTCTGAAAGTCTGTTAAACAGTATACTATATATCAATCAGCGCCATCTCTTTCGTTCAAACAAAAAATCAAAATTATAATATCATTTTATCAAAATTATATAATCATTTCGTTTTTCATATTTAAAATATTCTTTTTATTGAATTTACATGTCCTGCAACGAAAGTTTGTTCATGAAATATTGCAAGATTTTTTTTTTTGGCAAATATTAAATTGTTGGCTTGAAAAAGCTCTCTAGTCAGAAACCCTCATAGTTTTCAGGAGAAAAATTTCCAAACAAACAATATGAATAATTTAACAAATTTCACATACCACTTTCTCCTTGCGCTTTTGTTTAATTGTGTTTGACAGGACGGTGCCAATACTCTGTTTCTGACGATCCAACAAGTAAGCAGGAACTGCACCCTGTTCGGGCTCTTCAACAGTGCTTTTCTGCTGCTTTTCCTGATGTTCCTTCATAAGTTTTCTCATCTGCACCTTTTCAGAATAGCGCTGTTTGTGATAGAGCTTGGCCTTACCACCGCGAAGTTTCTTGGCAACCTTTGACCTTTGATGGACAGCGCGAGCCAATTTCTTGCGCCTAAACAAAATTTAAACTATCCATTAAACAAATAAATGATCACATACGTTCGCTCTTCATAATCCAATCGTCGGCCGTGACGCTTGCGGTGAAGTTCAATATGTTCGTTTTGCGGCTAAAAAGTTAATAAGATAAATACGAAAATCGGCGCTCACTGAAATTCCTAATTAAATGGGCAAATTAAAAATATTTGATATCAAAATTTCAAAAAATTTCGGCCTTTTAGAAATCACAAACTTACCAAATCTGAGTAAATCAGTATACTTTAAAAGTGTCTGTAAATGTCAAAAATAGCACCAAGATGCAATACAAAAATATCAGAAAATAGTAAGATTAAAAACTTCTAGAACAAGATAAATGTATACCACAAAATCAGCTAAACTTTACATGCAAGTACAGCATGAAGCAATTAATATCGATAAAAATTGAACCTCATTGATGAAATCAAGGACGTTAGCAAAATACAGCCAAAAGGGATCTGCTACTTTTAGACTACAAGCTACCGAACAAATGCTAAATGTTTTAAGAACAGTAAAAAGTGAAAAATTACCATTATCTCGTTGATTGACCGCTGAAATTTCCGAAATTATTTAACAGAAATTGTGAAACAAATTCCTACAGAAAAAAAATTCTTTTTTCAAGTTTTACTAACGTTTCGCCAACCCGAGTGTAACGCCAATTAAAACAAAAATTAAAAAAAACATGCTTTATTTCTCTTTTCTAATATTCACTCTAACGGTTTATGGTTAGAAACTAACCACATTTTTTATATTAGTCTTTATTTTTGCTATTTTTCTTTAATGGAATAAAGGCAAATATTTTACCACGAAATTTTAGCAAAATTAGCGCAGCGGAAATTTAAATGTTTTTTTTTTAAATAAATTATATTTAAAAATTTTTTTTGTGCTTAACACCTGCACGCCAATTTTTAAACGATCAAATTCATTACAAATTGTCAAATTTAAACAAAAATCAAACTCGATGAAAAAATTTTATAGGGTTCGCAAAAATAAGGCTGTAAGGGTTAATTTTCAGACCTATGGTTTGTCAAAACTTGATTCAATTTAGCTCTACGTTTACTTTCACGTTGTTCTACTTCAAATTCTTTACAAATTGTCAAATTTAAACAAAAATCGAACTCGATGAAAAAATTTTATAGGGTTCGAAAAATGTGGAAAAATTAAGGCTGTATGGTTCAATTTTTAGACATTATTTAATGCATCAATTTATTAATTTTTGTTTTTTACAATTTTTTATACGCGTTGTGCTACGTGAGTTTGAAAAGTTTTGTAACTTTCTAAATAAGTAGAAATTGATTATTTACAATATAAAAAATATTGTACACATTCATAATTCCATTTTTTGCTAATTTTTGGAGTTACACTTCAAATCCGTACAAACAACGTTCTTAATTTTGAGGCTTAAGTCGAAATATTTTTACAACGCTTATTAACTGTTTATTTGCACCAATGTATGCCAACAAATTTGAAATGCATATTTTTCGTGAGTCAATTTGTGGTGTATAATATTAGAAAATGTGTCTCTAAAATATAACAATTTAAACTATCCATTACAATTAATGCTGAATTTTTTTGAGTACGATTGGTTTTAAATTGACAGCAATTGGCAGCATAAGACCTTCAAATGTAGACCCAAACACAAGTATTTCAAAATATTTATTGTATCATAAATTTGCAAAAAAATAGACGCAAATATGTACGTTTTAAATTGCATATTATTGGTTGGTTGTTACTCCATTTGATTTTGTCTGACATTGACTTGGTCATCATCGGCTATTGAAATTCTCTTTGTTTTCATTCGTCGGTTTTGAAACCTGAACCCAACAAATATTATTTGTTGTTGTTATGACACCAATAGAATTGCATTACCATATTTTAATTTGCGTTTCGCTAAGCGACAACTCCTGCGCGAGCTGATAACGTTTTGGCCGTGAGAGGTACTTCGACTCTGTGAATTGTTTCTCTAACTCCAGCAATTGCTCGCTAGTGAATGTAGTACGCGGACGGCGCATCCGACCCCAGTTTTGCCAGTTCCAAACTAAACTTTTTTTTCATTTAAATGATTAAGTACTATTTATTGCCTTTTTGTCTAATGCTACAAAAATTATTTGGATACGTATTTATTTACAGTAATTTCTCATTTGAACAAAAATTGTATTACGGCTTTTTATTGAGATGTCTTAGTTATACCGTTTTTGTTTATGCGCCAAATGCTTTTCCCATAGGCTTTAGTTGTATTTTTACGCATTTATATACATATTTGCTTTCAAATCTTTTAAACATATCCTTTCATTTTCTTCCCGATTGATTTCTATGCTAAAAACTGCGAAGAAAAAAAAAGTATTAAAGTTTTTTTCTATTATAGTAAACGCATTTTTTTATAAAAACGCCGTAACTTTTTTTTCTGTTAAATAACATACTCAGTAAGGTCTAAAAATAGATGCACAATTAATACATTAGACAATTTTACTTGTAAATGCCACGGGATCGCATAGAAAAGCGGCTGTAGCCGCCGCTGCGACTGCTGCCGTTGTATTTCCATTATTCATTGACAAAATGTTTGGCATTGCTTTTGCGCTCGGAAAACTTTTGGGCGACGCATTGACGGCCAACTCTGAGGGCAATGATTTTTGTAGCATTGAAGGCATTGCAAATTCCGTTCTGTTATTATCGAACAATGAAGTTTGTGAAAGATTTATGCGCATTGATTGTTGAGCAATGTGACATTCCTTACATTCGGCAGTATTGTTTTGATTCAAAAAGTCGCTCAAATTTTTGGTGGCTATGTTGAATAGGGGTTGGTCTAGTTGGTTTGCGCCGGTTGTACTACAATTGCTTAACTTACATAGCAAACGCTTTCTTTCCAGTATATTTGAGGGTAGGAAGTCTGTCGAAAAAATCTTTGGTTGCTGTCGATTGTCAATTTTGGATTCATTTAGAAAACTTTCGATTGAGTTGAACATTCTACAAAATGAATAATTGATGATATTGTATTAGGCAAAGTGGAATTAGTTAAGGATATTTATCTAACTGTATATTTTTAATGAAGTAAGTTTTTTCCACACATTTTCGAAGATAGGTAAAGCGATGTGATAAAAAAAAAAGCAAAAAAAAGCAGAAATTTTGGTTTAAGGTCTTATATTATTAAGAAAATTTAGTGCAAATCAAAGCGAAATATTATGACTACCCCTAAAGCCGACTCTTAGGCTTAGTGCAAGATAAATGTTTAAGCTTAGTCAAAGTTAAGACTTTAACCTAAAACAATAATTTTTATTTAAATCCCAGGTAAACCTAAGCCAAAAGTAATAAAAGGTTAAGCCGAAACCCCGGCTTAACTTAAGCCTACGACTCGCCGAATTTTTAACGACAAAAATTAGGAATAAAATAACCGCTGCGATTCGATATACCTAAGACAGGCTGTCTCGAGCATCTAACTTAATTATATTAAAAAAAATTGAATATATAGCAAAAAAGAATAGCAATATAAAAAAAATTACCTCTTGCTTTGTGTCCAAAAAAGGAATAATAAAATTGAATCTTTATTTTTTGCAACTTCCAAAGATTATGCGGTAAAACCGTAGGAAAGTGCTTTATCCTTATTTTTTCCCGGCACACCATAATATCAGCGTATCGTCTTTAAATAAAGCGTTTCACTTATCAAATGCCTATTCTCAACGTTCATTGGCTAGCCAAGCCAGCCTTCCATTCAGCCGGCGCCTAAAGAAAAAGAAAAGTGAAAACCGCAAAAATTAAATAATATTAATTCCCATCGGCGTGAATTTTTTTCCTTATACCGCCATTCTTTTGAATTGTTCATTTTGGCGTGTTTAACTGTATAAAATTAAATGTTTCGTCAAATATGAATTGTTTGAAAAGCAATAAATAACACATATCCTTTTTATTTTGAAGATTATGTTTACTTTTGGTAAGCTAATGTTTATTTGTGCTTGTAAAATTTGCCGAAATATTAAATTATGAAACAAAAATTCTTTTCATGTTTTTAATTCCCAAAATGACAAAAAGGAAAAAAAACAAAAAAATTGTGGCAAAACAAAAAAATCACCGTCCCGGCTGTCAGTAAAATAATTTGTAAGGCGTTAACTGCTTGGGGAAGATATTTGTTTTTGCATTTTTTTACTTTTGTTTTGTTTTTTTACTCTTGGGAGATGTGTTGCCGCAAAATAAAAGCTTTCTTTTCTTCAAAAAAAAAATTTTTGAGGATTGAATGAGACATCATCATCTCCCACAGTTAAACATTTTTTTTTGTTGTTTTATAAAACTACTGTAACATTTTTTTAATTATGCATATTTTTTCCTTTTTTCAGCTTAATTGTTGATAAAATTTAAATGCAACTTGTGGCACGCTTACTGTTTATTATTGTTGTTGAATAGCATTGAGGTAAAATTGTTATAAATAATAAGGGAAAGTTTGTTTTTTAAAATATTATTTTTTATAAATACCATTTGTATAAGTTTTTTTGATATGATTTGAAAATAAATAAATTAGTCTTGATGTGTACTGTATAATTCGTTTTGTAAACGCTTCAAAAACTCGGCGACGACAAATCGCGCTCGCCCGTTTCCCGTAATCAGAATGTACTCTTGGATGCGCGCAAGAAGTTTGGGCACAAATTTTTGAAAAACCTGCGAATTGGTGTAAAGCAAAAACTTCTCCAAGAAAATTGCAAAGATTTCTGAGTGCGCCAGTATACACATGTCCATGTCCTAAACGTAGTGATTGTTTAAAAGGAATGTAAATCTCAGATAGCTTACATTGAACTGTGACAATTTTAAACCGTGTTGGGTATTGTTTTTTTCTGTTTTGCCAGTTTCATTATGATCTGTTGATGGCATAGCCATAAATGGGTTAGTTCGTTTATTGGCGTCGAAAAATGAAGATGGTTGTATTGTTGTGGGTGGCAATGTCTCAGCTTTCTTTTTGCGTAGATAACCTGTTATTTAATACAATTATTATAGAGTTTTTACTATATTTATGCAAAACGCTTTCCCTCAACATATTTTTACCGCAAATAACCGTTTTGCGGAAATAGTCCGGTGATAGTCAATTTATGGTAACTTAACATGAGTGCCGCAAAACCAAAGTTTTGCAAATCGGCATTCAAAATTTGTGATTTGTCTCGAGTTACAATTGCCGAGAATCGGCACTTATCCGTTATGATTTTTATATGGTTGTTGGTGTAAGCTTTTAAAAATATAAAGTACGTTCTCTACTTCGCCAACGTTAATCATAATGCAGGAAAACACAAGAATTTTTTACCTTTTAAATAAATATCGTTGGGCACAACTTTAAAAGAAGTTATATTACACTCCGCTCCATCTTCAGTTTCTAGTATTTGGGATTCTGCGAGAGAAAATTCTACTGGCTAAAATAACAAGTATAATAAGTTTTTAATTTGTGGAAAACTACTAAATTTAACGTTTAAAAGTCAGTAATGTAAAACACCTTCCTGGTTAATTTTACATCTGTCTATCTGACGGTGTGGCTGTCTCTTTCTCTCTTTCCTTCTTTCTCTCTTATTTTATATGTGAATCAACTTATTTCACAACCTATCTTTAAATTTCTATATTTCTGTATCTGTTCTGCTTCTGTCCTTTTTTTCTTGCTCATTTTCTCGTAATATTATTTTCTGCTGCTATGGGTGTATCCGTTTCACTATATCATCTTCAAAAGAAACCACTGAGTTTTGTTGTTACATTACACTTTATTATAACACCAGCCATTAAAACAACATAAAGGAAACCGTCAATAAATTATTTATTTTCTAAGGGTTTACATTTTCGGGACATATTGTTGTAAAAAATGCAAGAAATTGACCTGGTTGAATTTTTCTCGCGCAAATATTGCTAATTTGTGATTTGCTGCATTCTTTTCCGCTTTTCGCAAATTTGCCAAAACATTTTCTAAAATTTTATCGATCATTGCCCAAAGAGCTGTGTCGTCTTCGATTAGCTGCGACAAATGAAAAAGTGTCCACAACTCGAGGGACCGACAGGCCAGATGAGTTTTATATAAGTTAACAAACGGGACGTCGTCGTATTCATCGAGATAAAATAGTTTTTGTAAAAGAAATTTCAGGGCGGGACGCTGGTCGAATTGTTCAGCAATGGTTGAAGATGCTTGGAGGCAGTAAACAAAAGTAGCAATAGTCAGTTTCCCGCTGGCCTCACTGAGGTTTATGTTTTCTAAATTTATCAAAGATTTAATAAAATTGATTTGAGGCAAAAAATTAGCTACTTGATTGGAAAACAATTCCATCTGGCTCAGTTTTTCCATAATGCAATATTGGCTCAAGACACTTCCTTTCAGAAAAGCATCCATTTGTTAGTAGCGCATCGTTCTCACTGGTCAATAGCTGACTAATTATTTGAACAATCATTTGATGGTTCATCAGACTTGTTACAATTTCATCTAAACCAATTGAAAATTTTTCTGGCGCCTCGCTGTCGCTTTCCGCCTTTAATGCGCATCTAAAACTTAATTCCCTTTGATACACACAAATCTTCAAGAAAATTAAGGTTCAACTTTGATGATTCATTGTTGAAAACAAAGGCATAAGCGTATTCGCGGCGTTGACCATCCTTAGACGATTCAGACACAAATTTGTCATATTTATCGGTTGAATTTTTAGCGCCGTTTGTGTCGGATGACGCTATCAGAAAAACCTTAATTTAAACCGATTGAATAATAAATTATACAAATTAATTTAGCCCTTTAAAGAGTTAATACAAAATTTAACTTTGAATAATTAAAATATTATATGAACAAAACTTTTTTTTATTTTCAGAATCAGTAGTCGTACCTGTTTTGCCATAACTTTTAGTTCCGTATAATCATTTTCTGTGTTATTCCTGCTGTTATCAATTGTCACTGACATTTGACCCATATCACCACAGATTTCTGTCGATTCAGAAAAGAATTGCAAAATCAACATACGAACGGGCAGTAATGTTAAACATCTATAATATAACAAAAAAAAAAGAGTAATTCTCGTCTAATTCTAAACCAAAGATTAAGTCAGAGCCTAGGCGTATGCATAAGCATTAAGCCTAAGTTTAAGGTAAACGTTGAACTAGAAACTGAGCCAAAGAATAAGTATAAGACAACACATAAATCTTAATTTATGCTTAAAACTAAGATTAAATTTAAGATTAAACCTTAGCTTTTGGCAAAAATTAAGGTTGATCTTAAGCCTACAAAGCCCAAATTAAAGATTATATAAACTAAACAATTACGTTGCCTTCCACAAATTAAGAGCAATGGTGGACCACATATCCGCACTAAATTTTATACTGTCTGAAAACAACAAATGCTTTAGACAGGAGCAGCCAATAGCCGAAACAAACTGGGATGAGTATGAAATAAACTCATTGAACATGGCCAATATATCGGATAGTAATATCTTAGACGCTTCAAAATCTAAAGCAAACAAAGTTTAAGCAGTGCAACTTGGACGCATAAAAATTTGAATACCCGGAAGCTCGACAATATAATCAACGACTATTTGTGTGAAAATACCCGTGCATTGTTTCAGGTTACGCGTTTCAACTGGAAGTTTGTTGGTAGGCAAGAACCCGCGCGCCGAACCCTGCACCCACTTTTGAAGCATCGGTAATACTTGAGTGCAGAGAGAAAATATGCCAAATTTAGCACCTGTATATGATTATTTCAATTTTAAAATTTTAAGACAACAATTATTTATATTATAAAAATTTTATAATTATATAAATATGTATTTCTCATAATTAATCAAAACAATTTAGGAAAATTTTACCGATTTAAATAAAATTAATACAACTTAGTTTCAAAATTAAAAAATATTAGGTATAAAAAAATTGGCATTATGCCCTTTTATAATTATTTTTGACAACAAAAAACTTTTGGCATTTATGTTGTGCTTGTAATTCTTTTGTGTATTACTTAATTCTAATTAAAACATAAAAAGTTATGTTTTGTTCCACACGCACCATGCATAAACGCAAGTTGGGTTTGGACGAATAGGCGAATAAAGAGTTGAAGCCTTAGGAAGAAAATATAGTGAAGATAATTAAACATCATCAGTTTTCTTTTGTAATGTTATTTAATTTAAAAGAATGCACCTATATCGACCGTGGTTAGACAAATTTGATGTTCGTTAATTTATAAAGGTATTATTCTTCTGATTAAAAAAAACTTGTTAGAATTAGCAGTTACTAATTCTTAATTCAACATAAGAATGAAATGTTACAAATTTAAAAAAGAATATGTATCAAAAAGTTAATCACCAATTTTCGAAGATTTAAAGTTGTAGATTAGTTCCGATAGAGAAGAAACAATTTTCAA
Organism: Drosophila nigritarsus; assembly: GCA_035044305.1. Classification (NCBI taxonomy): domain Eukaryota; kingdom Metazoa; phylum Arthropoda; class Insecta; order Diptera; family Drosophilidae; genus Drosophila; species Drosophila nigritarsus. Next base: position 88,538 of record JAWNMF010000589.1, read on the forward strand.
ATGAACTTTTTGTGAGCAATTTACTAAAAGTCCACACAAGTCTTCAATTAAGCTTAACAGTAGTTCACTAACACATTTCTGTTGAACCGTCCAATTTTCCCACGGCAGTGTATGATGATTATTACCTGAACGATTAAATAAAAATATATTAATGGTATTGATGTAAATATGCTCCTGGCGCTTTCTATTATTAATACTTAGTGTTTTTTATATTTGACAACGAAAAAATGGCAATGAAAATTTTAAAAGTCAAAGAGTCTACTGATATCATTAGTTTTAAAGAGTTGACGCATGAAACGCGTAGGTTAACGTTATTCAGGTTCAGGTTAACGCATACTTTTTGCCAGTTCAACAAATTGTAAGGCTGGTATGTTAAGCACAGAAGTCCCGCACAAAATTGTTGACAAATCATTAATGCGCTTTAACCGATCATCTAGACTCCGGGAATCCACAAACTCTAACGAGTTTTCACGAAGAGACAGTCTAAAGAACAGATGCGATTAAATTCAATTAAAACATAAAACACTACACTTTACTTGTTTAAGAGGTTAGTGTTAACAAAAGTTTCTTCAGTCTTGTTGTACAGACGAAGACAAATTGCCTGAATTTTTTTAATGTGATTGAGGACAACGCCGCCAATTTCATTTTCAATAAAAACTTCCGCTTCCAATTCCTCCTCCGTCTTACCTTTGTCTAAATAAAACCATAAGCTATTATGTTTAATTTTTCAAACACTAAAATGGTTTGTTCCATAAGTCATTTTTAGGAACTCCGATATGTATACCCTGACAATTTTTAACTAGCAAAAAAAACCTTTAGCATATAAATACGAGAACAAGAGACATCGAGCAAAAAAAAGAAAACTTTTTGCATTCTCACCAAAAAAAATAACGGAGAAAAAGCACCGAAATGAAAAAATAAAACAAAAATGGCATAAAAAAAAATATTAACAATTGATATCCTTTTTTATATAGCTATAGAGCACTTTTACGTTAAATTTGTTTAGAGTCTTTGGTTAGGTATGTTTAGTGAAGTTAAGTATATATTTTGTTCCAAAATCAGCAAAACTCGAAAGACGTTTGAATGTTTTTGTAAAAATTTATATCAGCTGCTAAGACACGGTTTTGCGTTATTTTCCAAAAATAAAAACATTTTTAAAGTAATACATACTGGCGTTAATCGAGAAAGTTGAAGCAGACCGCAAGTAATTGGTTAGACAATGAATGCAATCCAAAAGTGCGGAGCACAAAACTTTTTCATTTTTTATATCTAAATATTTCTTAAATACGTCCAGTATCGCAACATTTACAGGAGAAAGCTGCATTGGTTTCTCGGAATCGTCGTCGATTGTCTCAGTGGTGTGACGCTTTAACACAACGGCCTCACTGCCCGACACTTGAACTGCCTAGAAAATACTTACTTTAGTTAGAAAATCTTTATTCAAGACTGCAAAAACGAACCTTTAAAGTGCCAAATAATGGTTTCCAACCAGTGCCAATACGATCGGCGCTCTCTTCAATAAACGTACCAAGGACAGAGACAACATGCTCTTGTGTCTCCACTTTTGAGACGTCCGAGCACAAAACGTTTTGATAAACGCTGAATAGGGCATTGTTGAAATTGAATTTCCGTTTCTCGCCGCAATTTTCGTTTATCAAAAGTGCTTTCATGGAGTCGTAGATGCAGCATATCGACATTTTTGTGACTTCATCGGGAAATTTGGCAAAAGCTGTCTAAAAACAAAAATTATTGATGTTTAATTTATCTTAAAGTTCATTAAAGTACACAACAAGCTGTACATGCTATAAATTTATGAACGACCGTTATAAATTGGTTTGAATGATATAGTTTTGTTGACTCTGATCTAACAGAAAAGAATACAACTACGCTAAAAATTGGACATTTATTATTATGTTAGCCGATATATTGAATAAAATGAAATAAATAAGCGGTCATTAATTATTACTCAGAACCTATTGGTACCCCAATGAGATGGATAGATATTATACACAAGAGCTTTTATTTTTGTCCAAAATGAATTCAGACGATTTTTTTAGTGTAGGCTTCAACAGTAATAATCCGATTCATTTGACCGTAATTATAGAATCAGGGAAGTAGTTTAAGAGCCGTTATACATTCAGTTTTGCATGTTTCCAAGTTCTGGTAGGTTTAAGCTAAAACCACCTGCACTCATTTTAGACTCAAATAAAAGTTTTCATCATACATTTTCAAATTAATAATGCATTAAAACTTCAAAAATTTACTTCGGTGTAATGATCTTTGACGCAAGCCCAAACTTTGACGAAGTAAATAAAATTTCGACATCTAACACCACACACCAAATGTGATATTTTTTGCAACAAAACGCAGGAAGTGATACGCGAAAAAGTGCTCGTCGATATCTCACCAGAATATTTTAGATTGTCTTCGTTGGTCGCAATTAAAATCGTCAACAATGTACAAACAGAAAGAAGATTCAAATTTTTTGGAGCGTTTTCAAAAAAGCTGAAATGTTTACGTGGCTTATATTTAAAAAAAACAGTCATAGCTAGAACCCGTGTTGTAACAAAATTGGCTTAATAGACCAAAATTTAAGTTTTGAATAAAACTTGCGGAAGGGACACAATGAATATGTCTATTGCTGGTTTAATCCTTTGTGTTTGCCGTACGCCTTTTGTATTATAACAGCATCTAAATATCTAAATAACGAGTAACATCCAACCAATGTTACTCCTCTAATTTAACTAATACTAAGTACATTATTGATGCTTTTACAGTAGGATGCATTAATCTTCCTTATCCATAAAATGTCTTAAATGTTGAAAAATTGAACTAAAATTATTTACACACCTTAACAAGCTTCATATGTTAGAATAACTAAATTCAATTTTCAATCATTATGACAAGCCTTAAATAGTGGCGTTAATTGCCTATAAAAATTTAAAAAAAAATTACTTTTCAATTTTCAAAAGTAATTCGTCCAGCACTTTGCTTACGTCAACATCTGACAATTCGTTTTGTTGATAATTCAGGAACTCGTCTGGAACTTGATCTCCTGTCGGGCAAAAATTGGCGTCATACGTCGCCTGTTTACGCGTTTGAAACAAATAGCGCTCTAGCTCCAGCGTATATTCGATACATCTACAAGCCTCATTACTGCTTCAATTTATATTTGTTTCAACAAGGGTTAAGGCCTTCCTCTAAGTTTATTAAAAAATTCGACTAAGGAAAATGCTTTTTTATGCATTTTACCGGTTAAGCACAAAAATTAACACAAAATACAGCCCTCTAAAAATAATATAGACCTTTTTTGAAACCCTTAGCTAGAAGTATCAAGTAGGTCATAAAAATATTAGAAATTTTATATGGTTGGTTGGCCACTTTGGTACTGCTTGAGAATTTTTTTTTACACTACTGGAACTGGCACACCAAAAGAGATATAATATTTTATAATAAAAAATTACCTGACAACGTATTTCCAGACGCCATTGGGCAACGTTGAATATTTAATCGCATTTTCTAACATGATAGCAATCGCAAATGCGTCATTTCGATTCAGAAGCAACCAGGGCTTCTTAAAATTGGTCAGAGCACTTCCGTTTCCCATGGTCAGTTGTCTAAGTTCTTCTAACTGGCAAATTTCCTCGGCCATCTTTTCGTAGACCCAAATCAATTCTTTGCCCATTGCTGAGCGCAAAAATTGAGAATACAACCAAATATAAATCTTCGAAAACACTTACAAAATTGAATCAACAGGGCTAACAATGATTGCATTGTTTCCAACGTAGCCTTCGTGCTATCCACATAAAGTTTTTCGCTTGGCGTTGTTGCGTTAGCGCCCGAATTAGTTACAACTCCAGTAATAGCATTGCTTACAGTATTTGTGCCTTTTGCAGTGTTAAAAAGGATCGTCTTTTTGTTGTCCCGAAGCGAAAACCTAGTCAACACCGCCAAAATGCTGCTCCAACACGACGCCAAGATGTTTTGTATCCATTTGTTGACTAAAATTTTTTTATTTGTAAAAGATGTAATTTTACAGTAAGCTTTACTAATCATAAAAAATCTGAAGTTAGATGATGAGAAATGAGATTGAAGATAAATATAATTATTTGAAAGGTCAAATATGTGTAAAAAACATTATAATTTGTTGTGAAACGTCTCATAAAGATAACACATGAAAAACACCACAGCCAATGAGAGTGATAAAACAATACACTATAAAAATAGCTGACAGCCGTGTTCGGCGGTCAGTCTTAGTCTTAGAAAGAGGAGAGAAAGAAAGGATAAGTGGTAAGCGGTAGCGTATTCATATTAAGCTCAAGTACCGTATATAAACATTATTAAATAATATTACATCGAGTTACCGCACATATAAGAAACAAGGATTCAACACCTTAGTACTACCACTACAAAGGTAACGTTAAAGTAATTAGTTTAGAATTTAACAAACGATAAATTTTTAAAATAGGCTTAAAATACTATAGAGCAATAAAATCAAAAACATGTCTCAAAAACCTTTTAGTTTAATGCTTACGCGTTGGTTAAAAAGGTAATGAGTTGTGGTGGCATAAGATGATAGACCTATTAACACAATAAATATCCGATAAAACTAGTTTTACGCTGCTATAACCCACAAAAATTACTTTTTCGTCTAGAGACCCGATCGATTCCATCTTTCTTTTCCTCGTTTTGCTCTGCCTTTAGTTTGTCTAATGCAACCAAACCATTTAGAAATCCGTCATAATCTTAAAAAAATGATTATTATTTTACGACAACCATATGCTAACGACAAATCATACCGTCAATGACCAATTCCAGTGCACTTTTCTCCTTAATGCTATCGTCGAAGAGAATTTCCGAACTCAAAATATCGTAAACGTCAAACAACCACTCTTTATCGACACAAACGTCGATTGTGCTCGTTCCCGCATTGAGTACCTTTGCTATCCAAACCTAAATCAGTATTTATTGGAGCTTAAAATTGGTCGCTTTTATTCGTTTTTTTTTTTGCCAGGCAAGCTACTTGGCCAAAGAGATGTTGCTAAATTTTTTTGAAACTTTTTTTATAAGAAGAACAAATTATCATTATTTCTCTCATTGTCTGGTATGAAACTATATGTCCAATATACCCAATGATTGTTATTGTTTTTTAACAGCGGCTTAAATTTTAAATTAAGTAAATTCTTTATTTGTAAAGTACAACTGAATAACTTGGCTCAAATTAATTTGAAATATCAATGTAGACTTTAAATATTTAGCTTACTAAAACTTATTTTTGGCATAAAACATTCACAATCGGTGCAAAACAAATGCTAACAACGATTAAACTAAAAAAAAATAGCGCGCCAACCTTACATTTTGAGATTCATGCACAAATAAGAATACCTCAAAATCATCGGATTCATGATTGCAATGGACGCGGAATGCAAAATCCAAAGTGGCATAAGTCGTCAGATAAACGCTTAAAGCGTTAAACGTTGGTGAAGACGATGGATTCTGGACCCTATCCAACTGGTTGTTTTGGCCAATTTCAGAAAGTTCTAAAAAAACGTATACGGCAGTTGATTTACGCATGTGCCTATTTTCAATGTATTCAAATTCATTATGCGTAGTGTGCCTACTGTAAGATTTAAAATTGCGTCCAAATTTTAAACGCAAAACAAAAAAAGGTTCGTTGTATTAATGGTATAAGCAATATAAAACTTAGTCTAATACCTTGCGAAAGTTTGATGGAAAACTCTTGTATTTTTTCATCAATCAGTTTTTGGTCGGTCAATTGAAACCAATTGGGAATATGGCGCTGTAAGCTTCTAACAAATTTTAAAGCCGCAAACGTTGACTTCTAAATAAATTAAGATTTAGTAAAATGTCTTATGTGGTAAATGCATCTTTTTACGAATTCCTCAAGAGAATTAGTAACGAGATGCGCACATAAAAAACGAACAGAAAGACAGACAAATTGCGTATACATGTCGTAAAATTTCTAATTAAACGCAGAAATCTACTTTTACTCCACTCTACACACGACAGTTCTACCTTCTCAATTACAGAATTTACGGTAAGTTGAAAAAATATTGAAAGCAAAGCCCGTTGTAATAATTTTTTTTAATCTATAAATTGTTTCATTTGGCTTATGTTTGTTACAAATTCAACAAGCTAGCTCACGCTATACTCTCCTAACATAAAAACAATGAGGCATTGTCTACTTCAATATTCCAAATAGTCGAAATACCTCTGCGCAATCTTTTGAGCTTGTTCGTTTAAGAAGTTGAACCGCAGGCTGTGAGCCTAGAAAGCAAATTTTTATTATAATTGAAATAAAAAAATGTAAATCAAGTAAACAAACTTCTTCTTTCAACAAATTCCTCGTCTAATTCCTGTACAAAATCAGCAGAGAAATTGCTCAAATCCATGTTTGTCACAAACTCAAACAACGACGCAAACTGAAATATTTTTTTTGGAAAATATTTTAGTGTATAAACTGATTGTTTACCAAAATATTCAAACAATTCAATGCTTCAACGCAAATATCCGGGTTAGTGCATTTGCTACACTCCTCAAAACATTGCATTGGAATTAGCCAATACAACGGCTCGCTAGACAAAATCTTGAGAAATACAGTCATTCGAAATGGAGTCGAGACCATCTAAAAATAAAAACTAATTTTAATGGATCAAAAGTTATATGGCGTCGTGCTTAACAACTATGAGCAAAATTAAATATCTGGGTTCTGCAACGATTATTTTTAGCGGAAATGCAATGTCCTGCTGTTAGTTATTAACACGTTAACATCCAAGTGCATATAAAGTATGCAGGCAGTAACTCACGTTTCTTAAATTTGTGCATTGGGTATGCACAAATATCAAAAATAAAATTTCGTGCGGCATAAGTGAACAGTGTGTAAAAAATAGGACGGTTTTTCTATTTGACAGAAAAAAAGAAATGAAAAGGTGGAAAATAAGAAAAAAAGATTTTAATTTTTTAAAGGACGTTTTCAAACGCCTTAAAAGTTTCTGCTGAAAAAATGTGCTGTTTTATTCAAATGTTTCATTTTCTTGACGCACCCGCTGCCTCTTTTGCACTCGCGTGCGTATCCACACCAAGTTTAGTGAATTTTTTTACGCACCATTTTTCTTTTCTTTCAAATGTTTAGCAGAAACTTTTAAGGCGTTTTTTCTCTTCAAAAATAAAAACTGTCCTATTTTTTTCCACACTTATTTCACCTCTGCCGCACGCATGAAATTTTTTCATTTTTTTTTATAGGGCGTCAACGTGTTAAATGATGAGCATTAAAAAGGAGAAGCTTATTTGGCTTTGGGATAGACCATTCTAGCTTTGTAAGTAATTATGGAGGATGAATTTTTGTTCATCAACTCAAATTAAAGCGCCGTGTGTGCGCCATGTGCCCCGATTAATAATTCTAGACAATATATTCAAAAAACATACGCGTTTAATTAGTTTTAGTGCTTCCAAACGTTTTGTTGAAGGAGTGACTAGGAGAGCGGCCCTGTAAAGTTCTAAAATCAGTTTGGATTCATCTTGTCTTTCTGCAAACAGTTGCAAAATTTGTTCGGCCACTCTGAAAATGGTCAAACAATTAGATTATTTTTTCAACTTCTTGTAATAAATTACTGATAAAAAGAGCGCGCCAATTCTGGAGTCGCAAAAACGTTGGGTTTGACCGGCGGTATGTCATTGGAGTTGTTTGAATTTGTGTTACGGAACGTTAATTGCTTAGGCAATTTTGATTTTGTTGTCAACGCCACAGCCTGTGATTCATCTTCAGAACTCACTTGCAAAAAATTTATCAGTGTGGGAATCAGTTCTCTGCTGAAATAGGATCATATGTACTATTAAACAGTTAGTTTTATTACACCAATATTTAAGGCCTTGTCAAAATTCTAAATCGAGAGGCTGAATTTAAATTAAGATTAGACTAAGTCCGTGTCTTCATTTGTGTTATTTGTGGGTAAATAACCAACTCGCGGTAATATTAACTCAAAACAGTCTACTTGCAAAATTTTGATTGTTTAATATCAATTTTAAACCTCAATTACCAATTCACGAAAAATGGCAACTCATAGCATTTAACGCATTTAACAATTTAAAAAGTCAAATTGACTGCCGCGACTTTAAGGCATCGTAAATCAACATTTAAGTGTTGACGGCCGCGAGTTGACATAACCTTAAATCGTCATTTATCCTTCTTTGTAATACGACTATATAATTTTACATCACTGGCGCGTGTTGATGCTGTATTGTTCCCAAGAATGGCCTAAGAACAATGGAGGAGATAGAAAAAAGAAAAAATAGTAGTCATATAAAAAATAAAATGAAAAAAACGTCATTTTTACTTAAAGAGTCAGCTTTTTGGGAAAAGGGAAAGAATATGATTTGTTCGAAAAAGGGCATGGCGCAGTGATTCATGCATGAAGTTATATTATGTATTTCAACGGTAAATACCAATTACAGGAGCCACTCACATTATGCACACAACAAATATTATTAGGCTACCACTGGTGTAGCATTACACATGACCAAACATCTGATATTGGAGCAGGCCAAAGATTTCAACATTGATTTGATACCGGTCTCAATAGGTGTTTTGTTTCATTTTAAATATTGTAAAAAAAATTGGATAACCCAAAGCAAAAATAATTGACAAAAAAGAAACAACTTACAAGAATAAATTTAAAATTGGCAAATGTTTGGAAAAGAAGGGCGGTAGTACGCTAATGATGCTATATAAAGCATCCAACGCTAATTGCAATTCATCTGTCGAATTCGCTTCGAACTGATTGCACTTTAGTTTTGGCAGGATTTCATTGAGCAGTGTTGTCATGTCCATTAGGACTGAAACATCTTCCTGATTATTTGATTCCTGTAATTAATTAGATATGAATAATTAGAGTCTGCCGTATAATTATAATATAAATATTACGGCGCGAAGCTGTCGGTTAAGACAAAAAGAGTTGAGAATTTGTGTGAGAGTCGCACGGACCGCCAGTTTAACTGCGGGATCCTCACTGGATAGATATGTTTTTGAACAAATCTAAAAGAAAAATAATCTTTTTACGACGCAAATAAGGACGCAAAACGCAAAAACTACTATATAACAGTAACATAAACAGAATTGTGTAAGCTTTTCTGGTTTGTACCACTGAATTTTTCTGCTTGCTGATAAGTCAAAATTAGCTCCTTTTTAGCCATTTGCACTCCTCAAGCTGTTTATTATACTCACCAAAAGCAAATAATTGTTTTATACCTGAATAGCACTGAAGACATTGATCATTGTCACTTGAAATTCATTGTTTGATATTAATTGAACAATCACCTAAACACATTTATTAAGATGCTTCATTAGTAACATTTCTCTGTTTAATTAATATTGCAAATCAAAATTTATCAAAATATTATTTGGCTAACTGAACGTCAACTTCTTTCGTAAGCATAAAATCAAATGACAGTTTTGGCAATAGATTTAAAAATTATTTAAAAAATACGATAAGTTACTGTCATTTTATTACGTTTAAATTTCCCTATGTATTTGTTATTATTTGTTTGTGAAATTAAAGTTTAATTTTTCACTAAACCCTACCATACAGTTACTATTCAACTCTGTTGTCAAACAACCAGAAATCAGTAATTAAGGTTTATATGGATCGCCATGAAAGAAAGAAAAAAAAATGTAGTTCTCATCTTCCATTAAAAAAAGAGTTTCCCAAAAAACAGACGATGGCTGGGTAGTCTATTGGCTACGATGCTTGCAAAACCACCACTTTGTTCGGGGTTAAATTCTTACTCAACTTCAAAACAAATTTGTACCGCAAATAAAATTTTTCTTTACATAAGGTTTGTTACAACTAACCAGCTTTCTCAATCAATAACTCATTTAAGCCATGGAATTATGGATTTAGTTTTAAAATACCGTATTTCCACTTACAGAAGCTCCCTGACAAAAAAAGCTCCATCTTTAGAAAATATTGAAAAATACAAACCCTCGGGCGTTTATTATAGAAAATACAATAAATAAAATTTTAAATTAAACAAAAAACGATGATACCGTAAATATTGAACACTGAATTTGCGGCTTCCAATCAGACACCGCCTCCAAGCACCGTAGCATTTGTGTAATGAAAGAATCTGACACATCACATCCCTCCTTGTCCGTGTACAGTGAAGCATCCCTAATAAGAGTCTAAAAAATATTTCGCAATTTTTAAAAGTAATCATTTGTAAATAATATTGCCTGCAATCCTTCTGTAGCAATAAATATAAGTTTCGGTTTACCGGACGCAAATATTTTGCTAAAAGTGTCCAACAATTTTTTGCGAACTTCGTGCGCCGGCTTACTATATTTGATGCCAAAAACATCTACAAATGGAATGCGTTAGTTAGCTGTAATTTGAAAACGGTATGTGTATAACCCTATTTTCCAATGAATTGCAATCAATTTTGTCTTAAACAATAAAATGTTTTGAATTTACATAATTAATTATACGGTATTACAAAACTTTAGCTAATGTGATATTTGAAATTATGGTAAACATAGCCGCTGAGACTAGTACAAGAAGAATTAATAATTTTTCCAATTTAATGTAAAAATAACATTGTTAAGTGTTGGAGGTCATAAATATGCATTTTGGCAATAAACGGATTGTCCTGAAGCGATTTGTTTGTTTTTGCCAAAAAAAAGAGAAAAAGATCTGGGAAATAACCTTTCAATGTTAATATATCTTCAAAAAAGTTATTAAATAAGGTTTTGGCTGAAGCATCGGCTTTTAGGTTTACGAAAAAATTGAATACAATCTTTTTTGTCAAAAATAAAAATTGTGTTAACAAAAATAAAATTTACGACTTTTTAAAATAAACTTTTACAGACAAATTTCAATTGAAAATCATATAAAAACAAAAAAAAGGAATTGGAAAACCTTTTGCTGACTGAACCGAATCGATTAATCCGGTAACAGACTTTGAATCGGGCGCGTTTCCCAATTTGTTCAGAATCGCTTCCATAACTGGTTAGTCCGATGTGTACAATTTATTCAACATGCAAAAAAAAAACTAACGTTGACTTGTTCCCAATGTTAAGCATTTAACAGGCAAGCTGAAAAGAAAGCTAGAGAACAACCGCCGGCTTTCTCTCTCTCTCTCTCTCTGCATTAGCTATATTTGCTCTTATGAGTTAACAGGTCAATTTCTCTCTTGCGCACTTTTTAAAATGCGTTTTTTTGAGTCTAGCACGACTTCCCTATCCATGGGATTGCCAATAGCCTTTACTTCTGCATGACTATTTTTATTATTATGCATATACTTATTCTTATGCATGACTTTTAACTATTTTTTTTAACTAGCTAGCCAGCTTGTTTTAAACTGCCTCTCATTTCTTTCTTAGCGGTTTTCTAACTTATTTTCCATGTTTTAGTTTTTGTAATTTTTTGCTTACGTTTATTTGTCTTTTATTTATACGCACAGAGTTGAAAATTGTAAAAACGCTATTTTGGCGATCTCCAACCACCAAAAAAAAAAAGGAAAATGAAAAGGCAAGCAACACTATCAAAGTACGTCACTCTTTCTTAATTTAAAGAAAGCCCATTAAGGCATTTAAAATTTTTTCATTGTTTAAAATAAATTTTGCTTTGGCAAGAATTATACGCATAATTGACGAAAATTTAATAATCACATGACAAATGACTATAATATGGTTTGTTTCCCTTAAAAGTACTGTTCTCTTTTGCTAGGAACGAGTTATTTAAAAATAAAATCTTGTGTAAAAAGTTTATTTCATTTTTGTGAAATGTCGCGTAACTAAACTAAAAAGAATAAAACATAAAGGAGCCAATATCGATTAGATAACTGATGGTGCAACTTAGATTTCTAAAACCCACAACAGTTTGCCGATGCAACATTTAAAAAAATGAGCCATTTATTTTTTGGCATAATATCTTCTTTACGGTATGTGTATTCATAGCATAAAAAAAAAATAAAAGTCGTTTTTTTTTTTGCTTTAAACTTAAATCGCTTTTGTGATTTTGTAACTATTTAATTTTAACAACGCTTTGGAATTCCATTAGTAGGCACAAAGAGGTTAAAATAGGGCAACTCCAAAGCTGTTTTTCAAGATTTAACAATTGACATTCAAAATTTGTCAAATACTCTGTTTTTTAGGGGACATCTGGTTAGAGTTTTTTTTTGGCAATAAATTAGTTGGATTCTGTATAAATTTTTAATTGACTAAAACTTTTTTTCCAATATGGCCACCTTAAAACTTAAGTTTCTTTTCTATATTATATCTTTGAGCGTGTTACCTAAGCCCAATTTCTTTTCATCTACTCATATTTTATTTTATATTTGTTTGGTGAATGTGGCTATAAATTTATTGCAATTTATTATCAAAAACATCAATCAATTTACATAACTATTCCTCGTACACACATTAATCTACTCGAGGTTGTGCTTCTAAGGAATTTTCCGAAAAACAATATTAAGGATTAGAGAACGAAATTTTATTATAAATTAAATTAAACAACATTTTGTTTACATTCATCTAATCACTTTTGTCTGCACCTGCTTATTATGTCAAAACAAGCAAATTGAATTTTTTGGAAATTCCATAATGTTTGTGAGAAAATGCCTCAAACCAAGGATGTAATTTCAATTTTGCAACGCCTTCTTTGGATATACGTTTACTTGAATTGTAGTATAATAACCCCGTGATGAATTAAATTGGCCACAGGTTAAATAAGGCAAAACACAATTATCAAAATAGCTCAAATATTTATTCCTGCAAAATTTTTTAGTGAAAGTTGCAGACTTTTTGACAATATATTTTAATTTTTTTTTTAATTTTTAATTAATTGACAGCACTTTAGTTGGCGTTTATGAACGAATTGTTGAAGAATACCTCTGAAAAAGGACTACTATTGTTTGAAGGCGAGGGTGGAACGAATAATGAACCAATATATTATTTGCTTTTTGAAGGAGATCAATTATACCGCAGTGAAATCAACGACACTTTTGCCATTGGCGGTTATTTGCAATTACAATCGACTGATAATTAAAAGTTCAAAGTCAAGGTTGCGGTTAAGTCAATTATCTTCGATAATCCTAATTAATACTTATCAAAAGTTTAGGCGTTTATTGTTGAAAATTCAGTCTACACCTATCGCGAAGGAAGTGTTTTGTTGGTTGAAAGAGTTGATAGTCGGATGGCTTAATGTACGGGCGCACACAGTGGTAGATTGGATTTTCGTCCAGCCTTATTTTTCGATTTTTGCCGGCGTTTGAACTGCAGTGTGGGGTCTGGCATTGCGTTGGCCGACAAAAATTTCGCCTGTCTCGACGCCTTTCTGCAAAAAATTTTTGCTGGACTTTGACTAATTGTGCAAGAATTTTGAAAAAGCTTTTGGAGACGGTAAAATCAAACCAAATTTTTCATATAATATAATTCCAAATAATTTTGTGTTTTTTGGACTCAAAATGAATTACAATACTGCATTTCCTATTATAAAAAAAATTTGGTGAAGTCAAGGAGTCTGATTTTAGTGACGTAAACTTTGGATAGTTTCCATCTAGTACAATCATTAAGCCGCATCTAATTTTAATATTTTTAAATTTTTCAAGATACTGTAGCCTATCGAAATGGAAAGCTCATTAACATATCATTAAAACGTTAATACACGAGCATTTACTTTAGTCCCCCAACAATTCAGCGCCGGCAGCATAGGTAATTATTGCATTCAGATTATTTTGTATTACACTACAATTATTTGCAGATTAATCCATTTATTTATATACGTTATTAATGTTATTTTTAATAATTTATAATTTCATAAAATAAAATGTTGATTAATGAAAAAAAAACTAGCTCACTAGCAGTTAAGCTTTCACTTAATTTACAAACTAATTCTTAACCGATAAACTAATTCGACGTTTGCTTCAACAAAGTTTTATAGCAATTAAAACTGGAGAAAAATAATTTCATAACTAAAAGAAAAAAAATTTGTTTGCTAGCTTTAGCCTTTCCTTTCCTTTAAAATATTTTCATTCTAAATAAATAATCTCAAAAATATATTTATATGAATATAACTCAACAGTTCACGTGTTTTTACATGCTTATTAATCCCATATTTCCTTCTGTACTTATAGTAAAATTAATTGGAAGAACATTTCTTAGGAATTTTAGAAATGGAAGAAGATCTTAATAATTATCCTTCATCCTGTATATTCCCACACACAAAGATATATTGTGATTCGAAAAGTCCAAAACAAAATTCAATTGAAAATTAATTTAACAACAAAAAATGGAAAAAATGCAGGTTTTTCTTATTTTTTCTTGTCGACCATCGCGGCCGGCGATAACATTCAAAAAAAATTCTGGTTATTGTATCTCTGGAAATTTCACTCAATTCATTTTTGGGTTTTACCTATATTGCTGTTATTTTTATAAATTGTGAGAAACAAAAAATTAAGACACCTGAAATCTGAACACAATTTAAGCTAAATGTGATTTTGTTTTTCATTTGACATTTTAATAATATGATTGCATGTTCCCTTGCAGTTCTTAACCATCTTAATCATCTGCATCTGTGGTAAATCAGAAGTAATATAAGTCAAAAATGTTTTAAAACTTAACTAAGATGTTTTGTGTGTATATGTAGAAATTTTTTTTCCTATTTTTTTAAGGGCATCTAAACGTTAAATAATTCGGTTACAATCATTTATACTTGCCTGTTGTTATGTGTCTGAACACGAGACGTTCAATGTTTTAATTTGGCTGATTTTTCTTACAAAAGTTTGTTAGAGTACACTTAGGTGTTTAGTTAATCAGTGTTGTCAATTGCTACCGATTAAACTCTAGCCATCCCGGCAAAACAAATCAAAAACCGGTAGCAAATAACTTCCAAATTGTGGGATTAAAATTAGACAAAATCAATCTTTAAAAATTTATGGCTTGTAATATTATATTTCACATGTTGAACTAATATTTTACCATTTTCTCTTTAAAAAATAATGTTACACATTCTACAAAGACCGGAATGAAATGGCAACAATTCATACTGTTTGATTTCGGTCGTAGTTTTCGTATAAGGAGTCATTTGGTATTACACTGCAAAAATCGGTGAATAAATGCAACAAATAGCTCATTATTTACTGAGCTCATTCAACATTGTTATTCATAAGAGTTAATAACACTGAACCAATTAACATGTCAAAAAAAAAAATTGGATTTGGAGAATCATTTCTCCGTAAACATTGGTATAATCTGTTAATGAAGAAATTTTCAATAAATTCTGGTGGGGGCAATAAATGATTGACGTCTTTTTTTACGTATTGCTTTTCCAAATAATTATTATTACCTGAAACATAAATGTTTGTGAATTACCTATTTTCAAATCAACAAAAAAAAAGTAAAAATCATTAAAAAAAAACATACCTTTTTCACCTTCTTCGCCCAATTAAACTATTTAAAATTTTATTCTACCTTTCCCCGCCCTCGATCTTTAAGATATTCACACTTAAACTAAAACTTTTGAAATACAAATTATTGTCAGTTGTTGTTATGAAGAATCATTATATTATTTTATAATTCGTTAATTTTTTTGTAAAGGACAGCAAAAAAGGGAGAGAGAGAAAAAGGGCGATGACAAATTACATTTTAAGGATGATTTAACTCCTGACAGTTTCATTACGTCGATTTATTTTTTTTTTTTGGGATGAAGACAGTTCATTCCAACAAATCAGTTACATACTTACTGTCAGCATAATTTTGAAACAATTACACCAAAGACGGTCGGGGAGGGGAGAAGAAAGATGGGCGCCAAAAAAAACAAAGGAATTTTTATAGAGTATTAAGCCGAGGGAAAATGAACTCAACTATTCAATTCTTTTCAATCAAAAGAATTGTATAGAAAAAAACTCCAATAACTTTCCTCAAGAAGGAATTATAAAACGAAGTGTCGATGATAGAAAGCGCAAACCTCCACCCCTCCCCTCCCCCTCCCAAACGGTGCAATAAAAAGAAGTTAATTTTAATTGTGTTCAAATTAGAATAAAAAATGAATTCATTTTTTTCTTCGTTCCATCTCAATCTTGGATGGAGGAATTGTTAAATCAGTTGTTGTTACATCATTTCAAAAGAAAAATAATTTAAAATCACAAAGGAATGTGTCAAATCTTAAAACCAAAAGCAAAAATAAAGAATAAAAAAAGAAAGGTTGAACCAAAAAGTTGCAGGGGCGCCAATCCTCTTTTTTAGGTGTGAGAATTTAATTCCTCAAGTGAAATGACTTAAGCTTAGAAGTAAAAATTGCAAAAAAAAAATGTTTCTCTAAAGTCGGAAGATAGAGAGAGAGAGAGAGAGAGAGAGAGAGAGAGAGAGAGAGAGAGAGAGAGAGAGAGAGAGAGAGAGAGAGAGAGAGAGAGAGAGAGAGAGAGAGAGAGAGAGAGAGAGAGAGAGAGAGAGAGAGAAAGCAAGAAATTTGAAGGAAACGGAAAGCAAAAAATTTCAAATGTAAATTATTCATTAAACAGAAATTGCACTGAACTGATATCACTTTCTCTGACAGCTGCATAAAATTGTATTTAATTATTTCATTTTAAATTTTTTCGGATTAAATCAAATGTTTGAGGTAATCAATTTGTTTTGAATTTTGTATTATTTTACCTATTTAGTTGCAATACTATAAGCTATAGAATAAATTTTAGCTAAAGAAATTTGATTGAAGAGAAACAATTACTTAACAGCAATTTATTTTCAAAAGTTTTACGCTTTACAAATTGCGCAAGTATAATTTTAAGATAGTTATTATTTGGTTATGAAAAAGCGTTTAATGCCCTGCCTCCCTCACTACGTTGATGACTTTTGTCACAGTTAATTATCTTTTGTACTTTAAAATTTAGCGCCCCAAAATATATTTGGGCTTGATTTTCAGTCTGAATCAGTGTAAAATATAATTTATAACACATTTTTTGCCGCAGATTTCAAAATAAGGAAAATTGAGGAACGGGAATTTAGTTGAAAGGAGGGCTTAGTTGCTTCGCAAAGATCTTTAAGTGAAAAGTTCAATTGTGAGCGCTGAGGGTAGAGAAAATGTAGTTAGACTTGAACGGTGGGTGAAAGAGCATAGGTAAGATATTTGTTTGTTTTTTTTGACAAAAACGGACAGAGGTTAAACAAAAAATGAATTCACTCAGAAAAATTTAAATGAACAAAGTTGAACCTCAGAGGAGAAAGGCTTAATTGAAAGAGGAGTCCTCAATAGGAATAGAAAAAGGTTCAGAAATTTAATTATAGAGGTTCGATTGGAAGGAATTCAATTAGATCAGCGTTGGATTAGAGGTGAAAAGTGTTTGTTTGGAAAGAGACGTTTCATCAATGAATAGGTTGGCGATGAATTCCAATTTTCCATCGGGAATTTCGTTTCTAAATTACTAGCAAACAAGGATTTTCAATATTTTGTCAACTTTTCGTAATTCCAAACCTATAAAAAAACTTTGTTTTTTTTTTATTTGTTTTTTGACTTTCTCTTATACTTCACAACCCACCCGCCCAACTGACCATTTTTGCTTGAATTTGTGGATTAATCGAAAATATCAAATTTTTTCTAAAGCATTATCTAGTAAAAAAATTAATGCAAAATAATAAATTAAAAGAGGTACATATATTCTCTCTATTGCATTTAACTTTTAATTTTTGTAAATTACTACTGTGATATTTTTAACAACGCCGATACCCCCGCCGCAAAAAAACAATTCATTTCTTTTTTTTTGTTAAAGAAGCAAAAAAAAACATGTCAGTTCTTTCCCAACACAAATCTTGTGATGTAAGAAAAAAATGTGAAGAGGCAAAGAACGTGTTAAAGCCAATATTTCTTTTTCTCCAACGTCAAACAATTTCATTTCAAATTATTAACTGTTTAATAAATGAATTAAGCCGTCAAATAGTTGTTCCAAATTTCAAAGTGTCCAGCAATCAAGAAAATTGGTCGGAGGTCGCAGCCACGTCTGCTTCAAAATTGCTTTGGTTTTCCACCACATTTTAACTAATTGAATGAAAGGAAAATTTTTCACAACGACTTATTAATAGATCATTAAATTTTTTGTAGTTTTTAATATTTATGTTTGATCTGAGCTTTTGTTTGAGTCCGCATTGAGTCCACATAAATATTCAGGATTTTAAAAACAGGTCCAGCTTGAGAGACACTCTCTTGATTACGAAATTATTGTCAAATTGGTCTGCCCATTGCTATTCAAGCCTGCACTCTTTTTACATGTTGGACTTAAATAAATGCATTTATGTTAAAATATTTATTTGTCAAAGTTAAATTTCTGTTGGATTATGTTTTGTACGCTTTCAAATTATATATATTATTGGTTTTCACGCTGATTTGTTTGGAAAATTTAGCATACCCAGTCTTTTAGTAGAAACTCCGGGTGTTGTATTTCAGAGGGATTCAAATGTGGTGTATGGGTCAGAACAAAATGATCGGATATATGTGACAACTGTGACAAATGCACAATTTTTGGCTTTTGCTGCCATAATGGCTTACAAAAAATAAAAATTTAAGCTTTAAATCTGTGTGACAATTTTCAACATAACCCAAATTGTGAATAATAAAAATGTAATAACTCACATCATAAATTTTCAATCACTTTAAACAATGGATTGGGTTTTGAGGAAGAGGAAGAGCAATAAAGAGAGCCTCAAGTTTTGCTTATTCAAAAATAAGGAGGGCTTGTTGAACTGGGTTTTTATTATAGGAGGCTTTAATTAAAAAAAAAGAGTCTATCAAAACCTACTGTAGTAATATAAAATTTAAACCAATTAGCGACTAGCAAATTACTTAATTATGTCAAAATATACAAAATTTATAATTTTTTACAGATTAATGTATTGTGCGTCAAAAAGTGACAATGACATGTGCTCCTGATTTGAATTCTGCCTACTGTTAACAGTAGTAAAATAAATTGTCGTTTGAAAAGCTGCAAAATGTGTCAAAATGCAATCGGCTAAAGCACTCCACTTCAAATACAAAATTTGCGAGCCCAAAAAACCTATGAATGTTTATTTTGACTCCGATTCATGTCTGCGGAAATTCCCAGATGTTGAGCCCAGGTCTTCGGCTCATTGCCATCGGAATTTGCATCGTCGCGCCGTAGAAGAAGGAATTAACAAAAGTGGTGCCAACTCAACGATATTCAGCAAGAAAAATTTTTTCACCACTGATTACTTTATTGATTTATAACGTTTTTTTAATTTATTTCAACAATTCCTGCTCAATCTCCGCCCAATCCGCCAGTTTTTCCTCTCCGTATTGGACTATCGCTCAAACGTCCTCAGTGCCATCAGCCTTAAAATACAGCCCAAACTCGTTGCCACACCAGGCAAAGTTAACGGTGAAAAATGAAGTTAAAGAGGCCAGGTATGTGTTGATTAGTTAATTAATAAAATAAAAAAAAATAAACAGACTGATTTT
This sequence comes from Drosophila nigritarsus, assembly GCA_035044305.1. Taxonomy (NCBI): domain Eukaryota; kingdom Metazoa; phylum Arthropoda; class Insecta; order Diptera; family Drosophilidae; genus Drosophila; species Drosophila nigritarsus. The sequence goes on from JAWNMF010000589.1 coordinate 108,016, forward strand.
AATCTTTCGCAGCCGAAAAAGTGATAAGTAATTCTACCTATTCCTAGCTTTGGGACACAAAATAATTAACCATGTTTTGTGTTATTACCAATACTTCTCTGATCAACTAGCCACTGCATTCAATACTGAATTTTAGATGGATCGTTGCTATTGTATCCACTATTTCAACAACCAAAAAGTAATAAAATCAGCAATGGCGACTTTTTGGCTAATCAAAATCCCCTGGTTTTGCTCCCTTGGATATGTTCAAAACGGAGAACAATGCGTTGCCGTTTCACTTGATTGACTCGAAGAAAATAATCGACATTACAAGGTTTTGCTGAGCTTCGAATCAACTATGAAATTCTGCGTATGTAATGTTGTTTTAGTTTTGATTTGGACTCGCCGCCGGAAGAACAATGTCAAACGGTTTTCAACGCAAAAAGAAAATTATTCAACAAAAGAAGGAAACGCAGACACCAGCCCCACTCACTGCACGAAAATCATTTGTAAGTCGCTAAACTTTTTTCTTATTATCAGTCGTCGGGTTTCAGAGCATATTTCGACACCTAAAGCCAAGAAAACATTGACCGAGAAAATATGAATAAGGTGTTTACATTAATGTTACGGTTACATTGATATTAATTTTTTGGCGTTCAAAATGTGCGTCCTCAAATATTCATTTTTAAGTTTAAAAATTTTGTGAGTTTTGAAAAATTTAATGTAAAAAAAAAAAAAAAAATCACCAAAATTTGGACGCAAAACGCAAGAATAAGTAAACCGTAGCTTTTTATAAAGTTATTTCTAAAGTCTTAACCAATATGAATACTAAAATGAAATTTACCTTACTTTAAAAAGTCAATATGTGTCCAACGATCCGGCGCCTAAAAAGCAGCACCTATAAGTACATATTTTTAAGGGTCAATCAGATCTTTAATTGAAAGACAAGTTTAACTGAAAATTGTTTAAAAAAATACGACAGTGCAAATGTGTTAATTTTGCTTTAGCCTTGGATTAACCCTCCCAATGCAAGAAACGCCTGTTATATGTACATATACTAATAAATTTCTAGCTGAATTGGAAGACGGACCAAGACTTGAAAAAAATGTATGGGAAATTGGTGCAAAAAATCACACCTGCAAGCATCGATAATTTTAATGAAATTTACCAATTTTTCAATGCTTCATATTTTGCCCACACAACGCAGGAGAATGACACGGATCTAGTGAGTTTATTCATTTACAAAAAATTTAATGATAATTAATTAAATTGTGACATGGGAAGACACAAATTTTAAATACTTTCAAGCTATAAAGAATTAAAAAAAAAAAAAAAAACTCAAAATAATTTTTTAACAACGTTTCACTTCAAAAACAACAAAACTTTTTAGAATTACCTATCCAATCCAACTTACAAGCAAATGATAGAGCATAATGTAAAGTTTAATACATCGAATTCGTCAAATATTAACAGCTCAATGCAGGATTATTTTTCCAGCGTCTTAACTTCAAAATTCAGAACAACCAATTCAACAAGGCCAAACCACAAAAACCAGGTTAATGTCAAAAGGCAAGCACTACACATGATTTCAGAACCGGAGAACAACCCATTGACAGCCGAAGTAAAAGCTAACTTGACCGAAAAATTCCCAGTAGAAAATAGCCGAAGATATTCCCCAGTGCACAATCGACTCGACGCGGACCCATTTAGAAATGAGAAAATTTTTTTGAGTCAACCAAAAAATCTAAAGGGTATAGAGTCGGCTTGGTACACCGACGAAAACAATGATCTTCAATTCACTACAAAAATGCCATTTGAAGTGACAACAAATTTGGAGTTGGCGCTTTCGGCCGTCTCTAATCCAGCATTGGAGGATTTTCCAGAAGAGTCCCTTAATGAGGTTATGCAAAATTTTTCGTTTGTTAAAAATCCGGTATTGACATAACAAATTTTAGTTACTACCGGAAACAACAACTCCTACTACGGTTTTGTCGACGACATATTATGCGTCTCCATTGGACGCAGAAGACCAAAGAACGATGCCAAACCGAAAAGTTGGAATACCACTGAGCGAGTCGCTTATGCACATTTCCGACACCCAACTATTTCCTTGGAGCAAAACGTGGGGAACACTACGCTAATATAAAGGCAGGCGACGAAAAAATTGCAGCTACGCCAATGAAAGACCTGGATTTGCTGGCTGAATCAAAAAGTATCGACGAAACAGAACATTTAACAAATATTGACCTATTGCATCGCAAAAGCAATGAAATTTTGGGAAACTACTACAATTCGGGGAGAAAGTTTGTTTTCTGTTCAAAATTTTGGTGTCAATAACTCTAGGTCTACAGGCATGTAGGGTATAGTAAAGCGTGGGCGGAAGTTTAAGATGGTGTTGGGGGACTTAATTATAGTAGGGTGATTAATCCTAGTTATAATATTGGTTCGGTCAATGGGGCAAAAAGCAATTAGCCTCTAGGCATTTGATCCCGACCATTTTGCCCCCAATATTTTCAGTCTAATATTTTGTTTTTAAGTAACAAAACTTGCGAGTGCGCCTGAGCCTGACCCTGATGGTCGTCTGGCCTAAAAACGATTCGTCTCAAGAAATTTAGACTTAAGACATTTAGCCCTATGGTATTTCAGTTCCAAAATGCTTAATTGCTTTTGACCTGATATAATTTTGCCTCAAAAATATTTTAATTTTGGATCAGCTGCAAATAGTTCTCTGACTTATAATATTAATTGCCTTAAATATATTTGTGACACTACTGCGCGTTCAGCTTGAAAAATTAAATTTCGTTAAGCCGAGTTTACTTCAAAAAATAGCATTTCAAAAAATTAACAAATCATGCACTCACATTGTTAGTGTTAAAATTATTAGCAAAACACAATCATGTTCTAGGCTTCCTTCGCCAAGTCATTTCTCATAAACTATTGTGTTATGCAAAAAAAAATATAAATACCAGCTTAAAACTGCAAGAAAAACACTTACCTAACCAATTTTTTCAGCTCTTGGATCACGTTCACTGAAGTGCCGCAAACAGTAGCCTCACCGCCTACAGCGCCCACAATCACTCCGCGCGGTCAGTTCTACGTTGACCAACATATCAGCTACGGCAAATATGGACGAACCGCCAGCGATTCCAATATTAACATCGTGTATGATCCAAACATTCTGGAAAAGTGACTAAAATTAAAAAAAAAATTATTTATTATTCCAAATAATATTTTAGGCCTTACGGCTACAAAGGAATGCTCCCAACACCTGACATTTTCCCATCTTTATCGGTGGCATCGCATGGATCAGTCACGTCAGAGATATACCCATATCAACCAGCCAGCCCCAACTATGTCAATTCGAATTTCAATTTCTACGAAAAAAATACAAAATTGAACAAATTAAATTTTTTGAACAAAAAAACGCAAAAACCTTACATGTCGGGAACACAAAATTATCTGGGATCACGATCATTGGACAACTACAACAATCAGAATGTAAACGAATATCAAAGAGGTATGCAATTTCAGTAATTCGGGCGCTCTCAAATTCTTTTTGAAACGTTTTCTCAACAACTTAAATTGTTTAGTTAGCCATATTCATTTTTTAAAGACAAAGAGTCGAGCATAATTAAATATATATCTTAACTATTGTATTAAAAAAATTTGGTTTTAAACGGCAAAAATTATAGTTTTGGCGTTTGCCATTTTTTCTGACTCAGTTTTTTGCGCTGATCACGCTGGTGATATTTATTTTTCCAAAAAAGTTGATTTTTGATTACTTTGTACTTTTGGTCACGGTTATACATTTATGGCAAAGCCCAACTGTGAGTTGAATTGGTAATTATTTTAGCTGAACATTCTTCTTCACAACAAACTGTTTATGAGCCAACCTACTTTTATGTGCCTCCAGTCTCCAAGTTAGCCACCGCCAGAGCCGTTAAAGTACGTTAAAACTTTTTTTAAAAAGTATTATTCACATTCATTGATTTTGAGGTTGTCGCTTATGGACAATCTAACAGAGGCTCGGGCAAAAAGGAAATTAACAAAATTACCAACTTATTTTCCAACTCTTTGTTTGACAACAAGAAAGTCTCCAAACTCTTTTCCCAAGGCAAAGTCATTCAATTGCACGTTTCCGATGGACTCATTTCTAAGCCAACCGAATTTTCCCATTCAAATATTCGTGAACAAGAATTGCCGACGTACTTTTTATCCACAACGCCGGCGTATGATGCGCCAATGATTCCGGCTAGTGTATTTGCCAGCAATACACCAAACTTCGGCGTCCATGTCCAAAAATACTTGAACAACGCCGGCGCCTTAATAAATGCAAAATCACACCATAAAAACGGAAAAGAGCAAAATGTTTCTTTGCGTTTAGTGCCATTTCCGGAGTTATTGACTCCATTGAAAACTAGTGGAGGTGATGAAGGTCGCAGTGAGCCAATTACAGACAGTCCTGTAAGCAATCAGAAGGATATTGACGTCGTTGACAAATTTGATCAGAATATTACTGAAATGTGCTATGGTAAACAGTTTAAGTCATATTTAAAAAGCATTAGAATCAACACTGAATAATGGTTGAATACCCTACTTTCACTATTTGAGCTTTGTCCAATATAACGGTAGGCAACCAACTCGCAGCAATGTAAACTCAAACATTTCAACTAGCCAATTTAGCATTGTTTTTAAGCCACAATTGTCTATTCATAACGAATGCCAACTCAAAAACACCATCCTATAATAAATCAGCTTTATTACGGCGACTTTAAAGCGTCACATATCGACGTTTGAGAGTTGAAATTTTGCGGCTTGACTTTCTCATTTGTCCCAAAATAACATCCATTGAAAAACAGAATCGCATGGCATTTAATTGTAGAAAATACAATATGTATTAATAGGAAAACTTCATTTTGCTCACTTTGTGATTGGAATTTAGCAGTTACGAAATTCCGTAAAATGACCCAACTCTTGCTAGTTAATCAATTTTATAACTTAAACTGCAGTTCATTCTCTTCAGGATTAAGCTCAGGCTGTGGTGCGTATAAAATTCTTTGAGATATTAACTCTATTGACTTTCTATTATTTAACTTTTTGTGAGTGTTATTTCACCAGGCTAAATTTCCACAGGGTTGTTTGTCCTATTTTTTAACAATAATCTTTTAAAACAAACGATTAGACATATTATAAGCATAATGCTATTTTAAAATCTTTTTCATAAGTCTTTACAATTTTTTAGAAACTGAAGTTTCGACAGAAAGCACAACGTCCACTTTTCTGGACTTGACGTTTAGTTTTGCTTCATCGGTCAATGCCTGTTTTCGGCGAGCAAACAATTGCGTTTTGCAGTTCGCAAAGCCGCTTGAGCGCCTTATCAATTTTAGCGAAGAGCAATGCATCAATTTTTGCGGACGGTTTGATTACTTTTTATTTGGCTACAAAGACAATAATGTATTAAATCGTTACATAATTTTTAATACTTTTTCCGCATCATTTATTTCAACAACAACAACAACAACTAAAATGAAAAATACGTTACTCAAAGTATTTTCCACCAGAATTTTTTATCTTTTCCCAGCGTTCTTCGAGCAGGTTGATTCCACGGGCGTACCAAAAAGCAAAAAATTCCGTAAGGCGTGCCTCGATCTCTCCACGATTCTCGAATTTTTTGCCCCGGCAAAAATGCTCCAGGCTTCAAAACAACAGAAAGTCGGTAAGCGAGATGTCTAGATTGTACGGCGGATGTGGGAGCACTTCCCAGCCCATTTCAGCCAATTTGTCGCGCGTCAACTAAGCCGTGTGTGGTCTTGCGTTGTCATGGAGAAAAATTACCGGAATTCGGCGTTTGCGCAGCTTGTGTCGGACCCGCTTACAATACACTTAGACCGTGATTTTTTGACCGTTTGGCATAAATTCCCCCAGTGAATTGGCCTGCGTCGGTCCCACCAAACACACACAACATCACTTTTGGTGCTTGAAAATTGCACCCGTCGGCCTTTGATCCACTTTTTACTTGAAAAACGTAAATGAATTTTCAATTTTTTGCTCAGAATTAAACGCCAACCTTCGGAGTGTAATATTCTTTGGATTTCAATGAACTGCATGCAAACAGCCCAGCAAATCCAACGTTGGATCCTCCTCGATTGTGTTGAGGACATCGGTACGATTGACGGTTTTTGGCCTGCCACTTTGTTTCTGGTCGTCGACGCCCATTTTTGCCTTCTTGAAATTGTAGAACCATTAAAAAGTTGTCATTCTGAAAACAGTTCTGGAGCCGTGAGCCTTATTGATTTGATCCATCGACACCGACGCACTGGCACCACCCAAAAACTGATATTTGAGCAACTTCCGAACATCGAACACAAGCTCATTTTCTAAAAAAACCATACATGTAATACACCAAAATTACCACAAGATAATGATCTTTACAATGCCGCAAACAAAACATGAATATCTCCAAATACAAAAAAAAATATATTAAAAAGTATCAAAACTTATGTAAAGACCTAATAAAAGCTTTAAAATTTTAGGCGTTCCTTTTGCATTTCTGTGGCGTATTCAATATCACTGAAAATATGCAATATTTATAATATGCGCAACGGTACGGGTATGGCTCGCCTTTACAAACACACTGATTATAGTTATTTTGAAGCGAAGCGTCGGCCAATCGACTCATTAGATGAGGTGTCGATTACGGATTGTTGGAAAGGTTTGGATTGCATTATTTCCCCTTTTGGCCAGACAAAAAAAAAATTGTTTGTGTGATTTTTTAAAAAACAAAATAGAAATAAAATATTGCGGGATACAGAATTAGGGGTGTTAATGTCAATCGTAATATTAAAACTTCTCTTCTTAACCTTTAAAGCCGGGAATCAAATTTAAAATATTACTGTTAAAACACCGATTATGCACCGCTCGAGCATTTCCAGCTAAACTGAATTTTATGCACGCTTCAAAGGTTACGAGAGAGAAATTGGGCAATATTGTCAATTATGTAGAGCATTTTATTATTTGTAATGTTGCAAAGACAATCCACAGGCCGTTAAATTCGTAATGACTCCGAATTTCAGTTAAACCATCTTAAATTCCAGAAAACGCTGTAGGAGAAGTGCCAAAAATCGCCGAATTGCCGCCAGCTATACTCATTGATTCACAGTATATTTTTGATTTTGAAACGCGTTATAAATTGCAATTGTTCATTTTCAGCGATTTGACAACGCTTTCGTCTACGAATTTTGATGAGAACGATGAAATTAGAGAAGAAGGCGTCGAAGCGGCAAATTCAGCGTTTCCGCCAAAACCATTAAAGGGTGGGTTTTAATTTGTTGGTAGATGGATGTTGTATTTATTTAAAATTTTGTTTAGACGTGTGCCCCGCCGACAAAGACATCATCGTTTTCAAGTCGGCCGGCTATCGTATACTCAACCTAAAAGTTGATTTTCCCAGCGAAGTCGACATAGAGGCAATAAAAGCACTATCAACACATCAACAAGTTGTTTCATTGGAGCAGACGAGCTCGGAGACCGAATGCATATTTTCGTGTTTAATCAATTTGGTAAATTTTCGTAAAATCATTTTAGGCTTTCTTTTTGATATAATTTTGACAATTTATAAATGAGAGTACTGCGCAAATGTATTGTACAATATTCCTGATATTGATTCTTATTTTTTTGAGGAGAAGTAAGTGTATATGTTTCTTGTTGATTACTGTTTATTCTATTTTTTAACAAATATTTATCAGTATTTGTATTTCTCAATTGGAGAGTTTACGGTACCTTGATTCCTGAAACTAGTTATTGCGCGGGCTGCAGGACAAAAGGGTGCCGCCGGACAAAAAAACGTATGATTTAAAAAAAATGTAATTAATGCATAAATTTTTAATTTTCTGACAGGATAACAGTACACAATACAAAATTTATATTGTATTATATTTAGAAATTGTAAAACCATTTATTCCGCTTTATTAATTTTTATTATTGGATTTTGTGTATTATTCATAGTGCCTTTGTTTGTCCGTCCACCTTTTTTTGTCCGCATGCCTGAAACGAGACCCATTACAAATTTGTTTTCTAAACCTTGTTAGTTCAGTTTTACTATTCGATAATTTTTGTCAGAGTTCAATTTTTCTAATTTTATTTGAACAAAATTTGGCTTTTAAAGGCTCAAGGCCAGACGCCGTATGATTGCATGGCAGCCACTTTTAACGTTGTGAATGGCCGTTGTTTGTTGTACAATTCCGGAAGTAACTTCAAAGGAAACATTCATTTGATTCCGGATCCCGAGAATAACCATTACGAAAAAGGATGTATTTCCAGTGGGTTTTAAACAAAGTTAATGCTTTTTGCGACTTCTGATTGATTGTTTTATTTTTAGTGGATTTGGTGGAGTTGTGCAAGGGACATCCAATCATTCGTCACGCGCAAAAGACATTGCTGGGCTTTGCCATCGTGTCAAAATACGCAGCGAATTTTGTGGAGTGCATTGAGATGTGTTTTGCCATAAGACAAAAGGCGTGGCTAAAAAACGCGAAAGAATTGAAGAATCAACACTACTGCAAATCTGTTATGTACTTTTACGAGGTAAATTTTTCTGTTATGTAACTATTGGCAAGCAAACTCTTTCGGCAGACACGCAATAGCTCTAAAAATGCCAAACCCCATAAATGGTTGAATGCGAGTGAAAATTTCGTATGAATTTAATAGTATTTCATTTATTTCATTTTGTTTCACCACAATCGTGTCAAGACAAATTTACTTTTGAACAACATTTTAAACAACCATATAATGATGGCGCTATTTTATCAGATTCTACGCCTTATGTTGTATTTTAAAGAGATATTTCACTGTTAATGCACTTGTAGACGTTAGCCCATATGCTATAAATACAAACCGCATTTGCATTGTTATTAAATTGTTTACTATGACTGGTATTTCTGTTCGAAAAAGACCAAGTCTGTTGGACAAAGCTATAAATAAAAACTTTATTGATTTTAGGAAACCAATAAAAATAATTGTATATTAAATTCGGAGAATAGAGAAAGTGCGCCGTCATTTTTTGTTGATGAGAATGAAGCGCTTGTTGATTACGCCTCCTTCGAAAGTTGCTACGAAATTCACGATTTGGATAACAACGAATTCGGGGAGACAATAACAATTGAGACATTAGAACCAGGCAATTCTATTACTCCCTGGTTGAATCAGCAAGAAGGAGTCGAAGAGGGCGTTGCCTTAAAGAATGTTTGTTTTCATTTTGATAGATTTTTTAGATAATAATGAGCTTAATGATTTGGTATTTTGCAGCCCGAGCCCAGCACCCTCGACAACAGCGCAAAAAGGCGGCGTACACAAACAGCGGTGTACAACGTTGACAATGAACTGAGCTTTGATTGGCACAACGGCAATTACATAAGACCTGATCACTTGCACGTGAACGCAGTCAATGCGTTGGAAAATTTAGAAAAGAAAAAGTGCACGTTTTTAGAGGCTAACAATCAACAAAAAAAAGGCGTCTGGGAGACGGGGTTGGAAAAAAACCCACTTGATCCACCTCGCGCTCAAGTACCCAAAATCATGGAAACACTTCCTGGATTGTTAAAAATAATGTCGGAAAGCTCACAGACTGTGAAACCCTACTCTATAAACGGCAGACAAATGGCAGGCAATCATGAAATATCATTGAGTCATTTGAGCAAATCAACGTTAGAAAAAACAAGGTAAACCGAAATTCGGTTAAAAGTTACGTTTCCTATAGACAAAAAAAAAAGGCCTTTAAGGTTTACGAAGAAAAAAATTTTTAACGGTATAAAATCGATTAATAAGAGTAATCAATAAGTGCAAAAACAAAGCAGTGCGGAACACATAATTCAGCCTTTGAAATTTGAAAATGCATAAAATAAAGAAAAGCTGAGGACGAACTACGAAAATGACCTCTACTTTCATTGTTTATAAATGTATGTATTAATGTAAAATAAATTTATAATTAAAATTTGTAGAAAAACAATAAACTACAAATTAATTGCGCTTATTCGCATTTACTTTACAAATGCTAGCAGGACCAGCAATTTTGTTGCAAACGATTGTGTCAAAGTTAAAGTTGGCGCCAAAATAAAATGGTGACAAAATAGCGGCGTAATAGCCCTATATTGAACTTTTTCAATTATAGAGTTAATGATCAATGAAATTTTGACTTAACTATGTTATTGGGAGAAAAGTTTACAATTAGTGCACTGTTCAGTGGCATATAACAAAGCTGAGCGGGTACCATTCAACTCATCCTACAAAAGCCTGAAATAGTTTTTTTTATTTAAAAAAAACTGCCTTATTCCCGCCTTATAGCCTTAGTTAATTAGCCTCGAGGAAAAATTGTAAACAAATTTTAAAGTTGATATAAAAAGGTTATATATAATTCAGCTTTTTTATTTGAGCTTTAAAAAACAGCCAGACTCAACGTGTACTCATTTTGAATCCATATGAAAAATCTTTGTGTTGTGTAATAAAACTACTTGTGCTAAAAACAATCATTTATTTTCTCAATTAAAGTTTTTCATGCAAAGGGTAAAATCAGAAAACTGAAATTTATCAATTAAATAAGCTAATTGATAAGAACCTATTTCTTTTTTTTCATTTTTTTATTTAATTATTTTTTATTTAAAAAACTCAACAGTTACATCAACAAAAGAGTCTAATAAGTTAAGTAGCGACATTTATACGCCTTTCCAACTGTATATTGACCAAATGTTTTATTTTAAGAATTCCTATGGCGAAATCACGAAATACGCTTCTCCCAATGTTTCTAGCTGTCATGTTGTGTTGAATTCATGTTGAAAAATTGGTTCCACTTAAGCCTAAGCCCAAAGATTAACAAGGGAAATTGTAACAAAATAATGAATACCCCTATTTCCCCTTATTCATTCTTAGTCAAAGTAATTATTGTTTTTTAATGAAAGAAAATGTGCAAAACAAAACCTTATTTTCATTGAAAATTTGTTATTATTGGAAAATCAATTTTGATTGTTACAAACATAACTGAAAAAAAAATTAAAAGACGCGTGCAACCAAATGCGTAATTATCACACAAAATAGTGAAAAAAAAACAAAAAAAATAGTGCGGGAAAAAGTATAAATAGAGAAAAATGTAAAAAAATCAATTCGTTTAAACGCGAGCGGTTTAAACCGTCTAGCCAAAACGTTCAAAATAAACAATTTTCAAATTTTTTTTAAAAATGAAAACAAGAGTAATTTTTTTGCTATTTTATCTCAAAATTGCTATTATTCAAAAAACGAACAAAAAAGATTAGCTTTTTCACTACTTTTTTTTATCAATTATTAGTTTAAAAAAAAAATTTATATTAATAGAAAAGAAGAAGAGAGTGCAAAAACAATGTGAAAAGAAAAATGTCATATAACAGTTCTTTGAAAAAAATGAAAAAACCATTCAAAAAAAAGTGCAAATACAAAAAAAAATTATAAATTATGTAAAGCATCCAGTGTTGGGCCAAAATTACAGAAATTTTCTGACAATTATGATACCTTGCACTATTTTTGTTAAAACAGATATGTTATTAAAATTTTATATGTTATAAAATAATCATAATTGAAATGCTATTCAAATTTTACATTCTCCCTAGAAAAAAAAAATATCAATTTGTTGCTTTTAGTTTTCCTTTTATAACTTTTTAAGCAAAACTTTGTTTGAGTTGAAAAATTAAAAAATAAAAAACAAAGTTTTTCATTTCTTTCAAAAAGTTTAAAAATAAAAAATTGGAAATTGTTTTTCCCGAATAAACTTTTTCCGTAAATTATGGCTTTTCACTTTCCAAAAAAAATTTTTTTGATGAATTTTGAAATTTTACTTTCCACTATTTTTTCTAAAGTCAATTTTGGAAATCCACTTTATAAAATTTTTTTTGTAAAAGTAAAACATAGTATTTACCTTACGCCAAAAATACCAAAAAAATTTATAACTGTATTTGCAGAAAAAATACCAAAAAAAAAAGAAAAATATATAAAATATACAAAATTTTCAATTGGCCTTTCTTAAATTGCTAGAAAAATAAAAAATATTTATTTTTAACTGCAAACAATTACAATCCATAGAATCCACGTTCGACTCCGACTCCAATTTCCAATTTGACTCTAAATTCAAATACTCTATTTGCAGCTATCTGGTTTAACTCCCAATCCGCAATGATTCATTATTAAAAAAAAAAAAAATTTTAAGAATTGAATCCGGATTTGTTTTATGAAAATTTGTACTGAATCCGAATTTCAACAACTTCACAAATATTCCATTATAAAATCAATCAAAAACCGAGTCGGAGTCAAATTTTGAAAATTTGAATCAGGCGGACTCAAAACCGGAAAAAAATATTTTCTTGAGCTAAGAACTTTTTCTAAGTATTGAAAATGCAAGAAAAAATAAAATTATTCTAACGTTCACTCTTACGTGTAGACTTAAGCTCAAGTTTTGGCTGCGCGCTAATTGAGTCATCAATGAAAGAATTCATGTTTCTCCAAAAATTCATTTTCCAAAAAAAATTTGCAAAAAAAACAAAAAAAATAACTTCCTTAATTTTTGACAAAATTAAAAACAAATAATTAATTTACATACAATTCTTAAAAAAAATATAATGTCAAAATTTAGTGTTTGTAAAAGTAAAAAAAATTGTGTTGTGTTAATTTTTGAGTTTAAAAACATAATAATTTGTTTTGCCTGTAAAATTTTTTATTTGAGATGGGAAGATAACTTTTTTCTTTAGTTTTAAAACTTTTTTTTTGCAAAAGAGCAAATTAAATACAATTTAAGATACATTGCACTTTATATTGTATGAAATCGAAAAAGAAACTATTTACTCGTCTTGTACTGTTTGTTAAAAAGGATAAAAACTTTTTTCCTTCAACACTGCCAAAAATGAAAATTTATTTTGTTTTTAATGTTTTTAAAGAAAAATGGTCATCTGTTTAATATTATCCATTCTTACGAAAATAAATAAATAATAATAAAACGTAATACAACTTTTTTTTTCTGGAAATGTTTAAAAATTTTTTATTTTTTGCATTCATATAATTTACTACTTTTGTCTTGACCGGAAGAATTTTAAACATAAGGCTAAGCAAAAACCTCAAAAGATGTTCCAAAAGAATGGCACATTGTTTAAAACAGAACATTTTGGTTTTGAAAAGAGGTATTAATTCTTTATTTTGTTTAAGCAATGAAGTTGATTTGACTTTGAAAGTTTATAATAAAATAAAACTGAGAAATATGTAACTGTAAAAATTGAAAAAAAATTTTGAGAGATATAATTTGTGTCGAAACCGGTTCAGAATAAGCAGTGCCAAGCCTGCTAAATGCCAAGTAGACTTTTCAAGTTCTAATTTTTAAAATGCATTTGCGCCACGTCTCTGGTAGCCACGTATGGCTCACAGTTTAGATATAAATCAACAATTATTCCGCAATAATTGAATAATTGATAAATCGCAAAAGCAAGTATTTAAGGGGTAATCTTTTGCATTGTTTCAATTTATTTTCAAAAGGAAAGCATTGCAAAGTTTCTATAAATCAAAATTTTGATAAATCATTTTTCGACAACACCAAAAAAGAAAGAAAAAAGATAACGCATGCGTTCTGTAATGGCTAAACAAAGCGGAGTGGAAAATTGATATTCTTGGTTTTGTACCAAAAATAAAAATTCAACATTGGACAAAACCTGACTAACTACCAAAGGGAATTGCGGCGAAAACCTCTTTTTGCTGGAGAGAAACAAATTGTATTTTTTGATTTTGATCAAAAATAAGTGTAAAACCCAAAAAAATGAATAAATATTGTTTTCGTAATTCAACAATTTTGGTAAAAGAAAAAAAATTTGACCGAAATTGATTATCAATTTCTTATTTGCGTTTTGGTTGGTTTTATTGGTTTTGATCTTTCATTTCTTTGCAGTCATTAATACCCGCCCTTTTCCGTTGATGTTGATGTCTTTTGAAACCATGGCAAAGTCCAAAAAAAAAAGTTTTTGTTTTTATGTGATTTGAAAATTTTTGAGTTTTGAAAGAAATTTATAACGGATAGTCTTACAAAAAAGTGTTCTTAAAATATAAGCTTTTTGGAAGAGCTTAAATTAAACATATAATTAATGAAGTCATATTCTTATCGCGCTTATGCTTAAGTCTAAGCACTCATAGACGTGAGCAATAATTTGTTTACGATTATCCTAGGTTAAGGGCTGAACGATTACTTTAGACCTGGGCTTAAACTTAGATGTAAACATAAGCTTAGGCTTCGGCGATTTTTGTTTAGGACTGGATGACCTAAAGCTTAGGGCTGAACAATTGCTTCGGACCTAGATCTTTGATCTTGGGAGAGAACCTAAGACCTAGACAAAATGGTAGGTGATTAAAAAACGAAAATGACCCTACTGTTTTTTGAGATTTCAGTTTTTTCTATAAGTAATGCACTTTTTTTACTAAAACAAATTTTATAACAATTGATTATTCCGTGTATTTAATCAGACATTTACATATATTTAGATTTGTATATTTAGATTATTACAGCAATAATTATTTATGGAAACATAGCTCGAGCGTTTATTGTTCCAACAATAGTTAAATCTTTTAATACCTTACCTAATATCAATTTATCAATTACTTTAGACCGCTTAACAAATCGATCAACTCTGAGCTTTAAATACATACTAGCAAATACCAGGGTCAGGATTATGTTTAATTAAAGAATACATTTTATAGGCGGCTGATTTGATAAGAATAAGCTCCATTCATGCTCAACCAATATGTTTTCGTCTTATTTGAGAAAAAGAATTAAAAGAAACATTAAAAGAATTTTATTGAAAAAAAATTTTTTTTATTGTTTTTTATTCTGTTCTTTTATCATTTCTCTCTTCATGTTATTTTTTATTTTTATTTTCCTTATCAGCTGTTTTTTTAAAGGTTTTTTGCACCCCATGAGTGCAAATGGTATACTTCATCATGTTACTTTGGTCCAAATAATTTCCCATGGAAAATACACTTGTCTTTATTTTGAGTACAGTAATCACTGAATATCTTTATAAAAGTATTATTCCCATAAGGGGATTTTCTTAGTTTTTTTTTCACTAATTTTTTCATTGCTATGCCGAATTATGTGAGAAATTCGATCTACATACTATTTTTGGCAAATTGCTAATAGGTTAGACAAGAGCGAGATTCTTACTAAATCTTATATTTTTTTTTTCCGCCTATTATGAACATGTCAAAATGTGCTTAAATTTTACGAATAAAATTAGTTTCTTGCCTCCGCTTGCAATAGTATGTAAAATATTTATTTGATTTGATTTTATATTTTTTATTGTTGACAAAAGTTTGATTTTTCTACCGTATCATTATCGTTTTTTCTATATACCGTATTTTTTTCTAATTGAACCTCTTACCCACTACGTGGGAAACATCTTATGGCTTAAAAACACGTTAAATGAACAATTTTTCCAAAAAGATATAATTTTCTCTGACAATATGAAAATAAAATCGTTGTAGAAGCATTAAAAAAAGTCGAACGGAACTCGCTTATAATGAACACATGAGGCAAAATAAATTTTTTTGCTAAAGTATGAGTGTTTTGTGACATTTTTCAATGGTCCTACAACGATATTTTGCCAATTTTTCCATTTTTTTGTCAAAAACTCGAAAATATGAAGTCGGAGCTTTTTTTTTACTGTTGTGCCACGATGTCTCTTTCCTTTTATACAGCCCCAATATAACTAATTTCCTTGTTAAGCACTTCTTTAAAACAAGTACACTTCCAAGCTTAAAGTCAATTTAAAACAAACAAGTTAATTTGAACCACCACTACATAGTTCTTTTTTGTTGGAAATTACTCCAAAATAGACTTGTAAAATTAATGAAACGCAAATGCCTGTCTGTGTTTATTTTGCATGACAAAACGTTTTTGTTTTTGGTGGAAAAATATGTTCAAAAAAAAACTTATTTTTCCACCAAAAACATGTCAAAACGAGTGTTTCAAAAACAACGAAAAACAAATTTTCGTTTAAGAAATTGGTTAGAGGCAAATTCGACTGTCGAAACATCCCCTTCGTTCTGTATAACGGCGTTCATAAAAAATGGTAAGAGTACAGAAATCTGTCAAAAAAAAATTCTAAATTCTGAGGGGAGGTGTAAACTGCACTCCAGCCAAAAAAAATATAACAAAAAGCACGTTTTTCCAATAGCTAAAATTAATCCCAACACAAAAGAAGACTCCGTCCTTTGGAGCTTGAAATTTGGACTCGATCTCTCTTTCTTTTTCCAACGTTGGCTGTCTTTTGGTGTAGCTCATTCCCGTGCTTTCTTTCTTTTTCTTTTTCTCTTTCTGACGGCCGTGTGCTCGCTCTTTTTGCATAATAATAATTTTTTTTCTCTTTGTCCTTTCTCTAGCCCAAAAATAAAGAAGCGAAAGGAAAGAAGAAATTATTTTGTTGTTTGGCGAAACGCAATCAAATGTTCAATAATAAATAAACAAAACAAAACTTTATTTCTTTCAACACATATGACTCTTGCGCTATTCGCAATTTTTTTGCTACATAAACGTAAAATTTTTTTGCTACTGTTCATATTTGAAATTGTTAAAAATAATATTTTTTATCTTTGCGGCCGTAAGACTTGGAAAAAAAGAGAATAATATGCATAACAAGTGTAAACTACTTCCCCGTTGATGCTTTGCAAAGCGTTTTTGTTTGTCTGTTTAAATTTTTTTCTTACTTTGTTGTTTATAAAGTGATTTATGAGGGGATGGATTAGATGGTTAATGCTGAAAAATTTTTTTTATTTTGTTCAAAACAAAATCTTTCTGATTGGCCTTGTGGAAAACTCGTTTAATTTTAAACAAGGTTATATATTGTGTCATATATTGCATATTGGTTTAATATTGAGGATTGGGCATTGTTTTACTTTTATTTTACCTCTTTTAGGCTAAACTTGTTTCGATTGACTGCGCCAAATATGACAACCGATCCTAATCTTTTGACGCCGTTTAAAAACACCGCCGGCGCGTCATCATCGCTCCGACAGATTAGTGATGATGGATTCTTTGTGGTAAACGAGATTGTTACCAAGCGCCTTGGACCTGTCCCAATCCTGAAGGTTTTTTTGAATTTTTTAGGTTTTTGCTTATAAATGATCGAATTATTATTAAGGGTGACTTTCACTTGCTTCCCTTTAAAGTCCAGCGTTTTGTCGCCGAAAAGGCGGAGTTGACGCGCCCCCGAGCCATTTTCATCTGCGACGGCTCGGAGCATGAGGCGGAAGAGATAATTGCTAAACTCATTGAACGTGGCCAATTGACTCCATTGGCTGCCTACGAAAACAATTACTTGTGCCGAACCGACCCCAAAGACGTAGCACGTGTGGAAAGCAAAACGTGGATGGTGACAAAAGAGAAACATGACGTTAGTGTAGTTCTTTGCTGTTTGCCTTTAATTTTATATGAAATTTTCAGACTGTTACGCATACGGCGGAAGGCGTCGAGCCCATCATGGCCCATTGGATGTCGCCACAAGATTTTGGCGTAGAGTTGGACAGCCGCTTCCCGGGCTGTATGGCTGGACGCGTTATGTATGTTATTCCATTCTCAATGGGCCCACCCGGCGGTCCTATCTCCAAAGTTGGAGTTCAGGTGACAAGCTTTTTTTATTAGTACTTTTTCAGACGTATTTGTTCAGGAATCCGAGTGACTTTTAGATTATTTTTATTGTTTTAAGTTGACGGACTCGGACTACGTTGTACTTTCGATGCGCGTCATGACACGTATTCTCAACCACGACCAGCTTGTTGATGTTCTCGGCGACAATGACTTTGTTCGCGGAATTCACTCTGTTGGACAACCGCGTCCCGTCAAGCGTAATGACGTTTGGTCTTCGAAAAGTTTAAACATTTATATGTCCTTTCAGAAAAAGTAATTAACCACTGGCCTTGCAATCCGGAGCGCGTCATCATTGCTCATCGTCCGGTAGAGCGTGAAATCTGGTCCTTTGGCTCGGGATATGGCGGCAACTCGTTGCTTGGCAAAAAGTGCTTCGCCCTTCGTATTGCGTCGAATATTGCCCGCGATGAAGGCTGGTTGGCCGAGCACATGCTTATAATGGGTGTGACGCGCCCGAACGGAAAAGAACACTTTATTGCCGCAGCATTCCCGTCGGCATGTGGCAAGACCAATTTGGCAATGTTGGAGCCAGCTTTGCCTGGCTGGAAGATTCGCTGCGTCGGTAAGCTTTTAATTTATTAAATCGAAGTCTTAGAGTTGTTTATAGGCGACGACATTGCCTGGATGAAGTTCGGCCAAGACGGTCGTCTTTATGCGATTAATCCAGAAGCCGGCTTCTTTGGTGTGGCGCCTGGCACTTCAAATAAGACAAACCCGATGGCTGTTGCAACTTTCCAAAAGAACTCCATCTTTACAAATGTTGCCGAGACGTCGGAGGGCAGATATTACTGGGAAGGTTTGGAGGACGAGATCAAAGGAAAAGTAAACTTTTTTTTTAAAAAATGACATTACTAAGCCTTCCATGTAGGATGTTCAAATCACCGACTGGTTGGGCAACCCATGGAAATTGGGCGATCCATCGCCTTCGTCACACCCGAACTCTCGTTTCTGCACTCCAGCCAATCAGTGCCCGATTATTCACCCCGATTGGGAATCTCCTCAAGGAGTTCCCATTGAGGCCATCATCTTCGGTGGACGACGTCCCGAAGGTGTGCCACTCGTTTTTGAAACATTTTCGTGGGCTCATGGTGTCTTTACGGGCGCGTGCCTAAAGTCGGAAGCGACTGCGGCCGCCGAGTTCAAAGGTAATTTCGAGAAATTTTTTTGAACTTTAGACTAGACCAACTAACATTGTTCAGGCAAATCGGTCATGCACGACCCGATGGCTATGCGTCCATTCATGGGCTACAACTTTGGCAAATATTTGCAGCATTGGCTTGATCTCGAAAAGGGCAATCACAAAGTTCCGAAAATTTACCACGTCAATTGGTTCCGAAAGGCCAATGGCAAATTCTTGTGGCCAGGATTCGGCGACAACATTCGCGTTATCGATTGGATTGTGCGCCGTTTGGATGGCGAGCCCGATATTGCAGAGGTTTGTCTTTATTTTTAAGCATGAAACTTTTAATTAGATAAAGGAGTATTAATTCTAATTTGTTTTCAGAAGACCGCCGTTGGCTATATTCCAAAGAAGGGGTCGTTGAATCTGGACGGATTGGGCGAAATTGATTGGGATGAGTTAGTGTCATTGCCGCCAGACTATTGGCACGATGACGTCAAAGAAGTGCGCAAATTCCTCGATGAACAGGTAACTTTTTTTACTTTTAAAGCTAAAGGAATTGTTATCCCAAAATTTATTATTATCATTTAAAGTCACATGGTTTTGTTTAAGTGTTTTTATGGGTTGAAACAAAAACAATAAATCAAAAGAACAAAAAAAAAATTTTTTCCACATTGAGAAAAAAAAATATTTGCCCAAATTTTTCTCCAGTTTTATTTGGAAAAACGATTGAGCAACGGAAGTGTATCACTATTTATTTTGTAAATTGCTTTTAGGTCGGAAGCGATTTACCGCCAGCAGTACGCAAAGAAATGGTCGACCAGGAAGAGCGCATCAAGGCATTGTAGACTAACCCTTAAAAAAATGATTACATGAAATTAATGCAGATAGACATGTTCAAATTATTTTGAAAACGCATATATAATTGATTTAGATTTTTTTTCTGTTCATGTATTTTATATAGCTCTATATATAGTAAGTTTTTTTTAATTTGTATATTTTAATTAACGAATAAATATAATAGAATTTTAATTACTTGTGGAATTAAAAATTTGAGCTTTTAGAGGAAAAAATTAGAGAGCGCTTTGAAATTATTAAACGTCAGTTTTCTGTTTATGGCCAATGCTTTTACTTTCGTTTTTAAGAAAGGTCACTTAAGTAAAACCACTGCTAAAAGCACACTTATTGCATAATAAACGATTTATTGTTGAACCTCTAAATTAATCTCTACTTTAAAAATTGAAAGGGCACATCGCACTGTTGCCAAAAAGCATAGAAACACAAAAGACTTTCTTTTCCTTCAGGATGTGGTCAACATTCTCGGGTTGGGAACTGTTTCGTTTTTTTGATAGGAGCACGTGAATTAGATGACAAATAATAGTGTCGCGCAATTCGGCTTGACGATAGATTGAAATTTGGAAATACTCGAGAAGTTAGAATGTTAGAAGTATCGATGGGTAAAGGCTTCGTAACCCTCTCAATTGTCAATACTATTTTCTTTCTCTATGACGTTAGACAAAAGTCAATAGTTTACAAAAATGGGAGAGCTACTAAGCCACACCCGATTAAAAGTGTTTGGCAACTTTTCAGCAAATGCGTACAATTTGTTCATATTTTATCCAAATTTTGATTTTGATCCAGCTGTTAATAAACGCTTCAATTCATAGCGCTGGTGCTTATATTGCTTCATTAACAAATCAAATTCGAAATATAGCTGAGAGTTTACTGCGACAAGATGTTTTCCCTATTTCGATCGTTCAATGATGTTTGGTGCAACGAATTTAGTCTTTGAATATTTTGCAAAATTAATTAAAAAAATTTTTTTGTAATTCTGGCGCTAAAACCAAGTTCAAAAGATACAAAACAAAGTGCTCAATAAACGGGAATTCATAATTCGTCCAGTTGGCTAATCAGAAATTACTCCGATAATGATTAAATTTTTTTATGTTAGTTTGGATTTGAGCTTAATTATTTTTTGGAAAAGTTGCGTTTATACGGCAATGAAGAAGTCAGAGCCATGGGCATGTTTGTAACGAACAATTTGATCGTTGATTAATGCATTGAAAGTTATAAAAAATTTGTTAGCCAACGAGCTTTTCTCTGAAACTGATTGCACTCATTTCGGACTTAGACAAAAACATTGTTTGTGATTTCACCCAGTTTCGAAGGCAGCTCATCAAAATCAGACTGATCAATTTTTGATTGATAAAAATATTTCATTAAAATAATTTTCCTCACAAAACTGACACTTTTGCAGTTTGCAATTTTAAGTTTGATTATGTATTAGATTTACTTGAGAACGATTAAACAAAGCTAAGCCAAAGTAAATAGCGCAAAAATCTAAAATCTGTAAACATAATGCCACTTTTAAATTAGATCTTAGTTTTGAAGCGACAATTGCATTTTTACCGTGATCATAATATGAGCGTCTTGAGAGTGTTTTGAAAAATTTGGCAGAATTTTAGGATGCTTCGCGTAAGCCTGCGTGTTTTTGAATTTTTTTGGCGCTTATCGTATTGTTTTCCAAGTGTACAGTGTGTGACAATACATTTGTAATTTTGCAAAATAAAAAATTATGCCGATTTTAAAATTTAAAATTTGAAAATTTTTTTGAATTTAATGAATTGATTTTTGGATGTTTTGAAAATTTCAATTTTCGATTTTTTTTTGCTTAGGAAAGTTTTATCGTTTTGGATTCAACCGTCGACGGTCGTTTCTTTGAAAAAAAAGCAATTTAAATAAATATAAAGCGGCAGGCAATACAGTTAACGTGATATATAATTTGGTTCGATATACTGAACGGATTTGAAGGTTAATTCATTTTAATTAGGTTATAGGTTCTGATTTGCAATCGTTAATAAGAGCTACTAACAATGCAGCAGCAACAGGTGCAGTTGCGAAAGGCAACAATCATAGAGCGAGATGTCATTCAGCTGTTTGAAAAGAACAAGGTATTACTATTTGGTTTGCACTTTGTTGCCAGAACATAACATTGAATAATTGTTTGCAGATTGAAGTCGGGTCGACTTTTATGGCGCCAAAAAGAGATATTGGAACTGACAATTATGATAATCGTGTTGTTTTAACGACCAACGTCTACGGTCTGCTCATGAAACAAATTCCTATGTTTCGCTATGATGTCACCATTTATGGCTATACTCGCTCCGAACGACAAATTGAGCTGACGAAGAAAGTATCTGGAGAGTAAGCATTTTTGACCATTTCCTTGTGTTTTTGTGTTCATTTTAGTTTCACCGGTTAATCTTTATAAATTCCTCAGGTTCATTTCCTACCTTTGGCTTACCAAAGTCTATGGTTTAATTGTAATGACTTATTTATCACTGGAAATTTCATTTGCATTGAACTTTATTGTTAGGCTTGATTTAAAGAACTCAAAAGTAGGCATCCAGCTAGAACCTCTCAATAATTTTGCTTAGTTTAAACACTTGTTGATTATTTTTTACTGTACCATTTTTGTTTTAAATATTTTAAAAAGACCATATTTTCATTTTTATGAATTTAGTGCTTTGCACATTGACCGCCGTTCCAAGTGCCGTGATGTCATGGAAATTTTCAAGCATAAATATCCGGACTTCTTCAAGTTTCATGAGAACAATTGTGTGTATTATGATCTTCAATCGATCATGTATTCGCTGCTTCGTTTAGAAGTTACACCGGTAATCGCTTTTGTTTAATGTTTTTCTTTATTTTTGCAAGTTTTAGTGTTGTTTTTTGTTTAAGAACATTGAATTTTGGGTTTTGTTAACAAGAACCGTGAAATGAAAATATTACTGGATTATTCAAAGCGATTCATTTGACTCTGAATCAATGCGCAAGAACGGTTTTAATATTGTTATGTTTGGAGTAGGATTCATTAATAAATTTGCAGTTAAAGCCAACTCATTTAACAATAATTACCGAAGGGCATGTTTATAGCATTCCTCATATAACTTTCTCAGTTTTTTTTACCGCTTTCTATTTTTTTTGTTATTTTGAACATAAATTAGCTTTTTAAAAACAAATTTATAATATTTGACCTTTATTTTTTTTAGAAAGAGCAGAGCGTTTTCCCGATTCCTGTCGATGAAGTGGATCTATTCTTTTGTCGCATTGAAGTGATTTTAAAGAGTGTTCTCGGCTTTGAATTAACATTAGGCAATCTTTCCGAAATTACTTCGGATGTGGGAGGCAATGATCACTCATTGGAGCAATTTTTGAACTTGGCTTCTAGCCAGTACATCATGATTAACAAGTAAACAATTTTCACCATTTTTTTTTTACCTAAGTGCATTTTTTTCTGTTTTTAGAGACAATTTTATCACTTTTACCAGCGCCATTAGTTTCATGTTGTCTCCGGAGGCATATGGCTTTCAGCCGGACGACTCACCATATTTTGCCGACAACGGAACTTACTTGGCTATTGGCGCGCAGAAGAGCGTTCGATTTGTTGAAGGGCCTCGCGGTCCCGGAAACCGCAACACAGCGATTGTTGTTGAGTCGAAGAAGACGCCGTTCCACGCCATGGAGAAGGTAATTCAAAAAGCCAGCTACTTTGTTAACAACATCGAAAGGCTCTTCAATGGCGAATACGATCGATTGGCTCGCCAACTTAAAGGTACAAACTGTCGTATTAGGTTTTTTGAGTATTTTTTTGTTTAGGTTTACAAGTCGAAACCATTTATGGTGTTAAGCAAAGATTCTTAATTACTGGAATCTCCCAGGAGTCGGCTATGGAGAAGCGAATCCTTTTCGGCGAGTCTCGTAACCGGGAAATTTCTATCCAACAATATTTTCAGGAGAAATACGGAATCACTCTACAGTTTGTTTTTATTTTTTTTTTAAAATTAAATGTCAACATGCTTGACATTTACTGTTTAGATACCCGACAACGCCTTTGATTGAGGCCCGCGGCCGCGATGGAAACACCAACTTTTACCCTATGGAATTGTGCGTCATCAGCGACAACCAGCGTGTAAAAAGTCATCAGCAGACTCCTCGTCAAACCCAGGACATGATTAAGGCATTTTTAATTATATTTTGTTTAAAATAATAAAATTAGTCATATTTTAGAAATGCGCTGTTCCACCGGGAGTTCTTCGTGACCACATTTCCTTCACCATCCAGTCGATGGCTTTGCAGAATAATGATTGGCTAAAAGGCGCAAACATTAAATTTATCAAGGACCCGCTCAATGTCGTAAGTATTGTCTCTATTTGTTATTAACCATCTTCTAAATTTTTTTTTTTGTAGAACGCTCGCATTTTGTCCCCGCCGTCTTTGCAATACAGCCAGAACTTTATTGCGCAGGTTCGCACCGACAATTTCAATTGGCAGGGAAAAGAGTTCTTGATTCCGGCGGGATGCCGTATCTGGGCCGCATATGCCTTCAGTGGCGGATCTCGCGATACTATTAATCAACGAGATTTTGAGTCGTTTTTATTAATGTTTTTTTCATTTTTAAGCTACTTTTTTGTTAATTTTTTTATAGAACGTTTATTACTCGCTATTTGAATGAAGCGCGAATGCGTGGAATGAAAATTCCTGACCCAGCCGACGTCCGCTATGGCAACTCCGACCCAGAGGTTTTAAAGAGTGAATTGCGTATTGCCGCCCAAAATGGATGCGAGTTTGTTCTTGTTGCGCATCCGGACGCGGCGGACGAGATACATGGTTAATAGTTTCAGCTTTAAGAAAAAATAATTTTTATAGGACGCAATTTTAGCCGCTCTGAAATTGTGTGAACGCGATTTCCAAATGACTACGCAAGGCTTGAAAATTGGAACTATTCGTAATATCGTTAACAAGGGCCAAATGTTGACCGTTCAGAATATTATCAACAAAACCAACGTGAAGGTTAATTTGTCGTTTATTTATTATTTGTTCTGAGTTAATTATATTTGTTTTTAGCTGGGAGGATTGAACTACTCGCTTAGCATTAACAGTGCTGCGTATGTTTTTGATATCGAATTTACTGACTAAATCCATTGTATTGGTAATTTTTAGGAGTAAGGAAGTCCTGGGAACGGACACTTTGTTTATTGGATTTGGTATAGCACACCCCGCCGGCGGCTTAGGAATGGGAGGCGATGGGAATGGCAACGGAAATAAAAATGATCATAGCAACGGTAACGGTAGTGACAATGGAAGCGGTAGCGATGGCTCCGATCTTCTCAACAACAAACCGCCCTCGGTTGTTGGCTACGCGGCGAACATTGGCAAGAACCACAACTTTGAGTTTGTTGGAGACTTCATCTACCAAGTATTTTTTTGTGTTTTTAAAGGACGAAAAGGTTAATTCCTTGCATTTTCAAAGGAAACCAGACGTGATGAAAAGATTAATATTATTCGCGACATAATCAAGCGCTGTGTCACGTCCTATCGCGAAAATCATGGCAAGGACCCGCGCCGGATTATGTTGTATCGAAACGGTTGCACCGAGGGCCAATTCCCATTGGTTTGCATATTATTTTTTTCAAAAATTTTGCATTATTTAATTATTATTTCTTGTTTGAAGATTTTGAAATTCGAAATTCCATTGATCAAGACTGAAGTCAAACAACTCAGTTGTAAGGCACGTTTGACTGTCATTGTTTCGAACAAATCTCAAAATATTCGGTTCTTCAACAGCAAAGTTGGTCCTTTCTCATTGTTTTTTGCACACTTTTTTAGGCTTTAAGTAATCACATTGATAAAACCTTTAGATTGATAAGCGATCCAAGCCGACTGATCAAAACATTCGTTCAGGAACAGTTGTGGACAGCTGCATAGTACACCCGTGCTTTTGTGAATTTTTTTTAAATTCTCATCGTGCTCTTCAGGTATTTTGGAATTTTTTGTGCCAACCGACTATATTCCGTCATTTATCAGTACAATTCTAAATTCTGTTTTTTTGTTGTATAACGTTATAGAAAAAAGCATGGCATTTAAAAATCAAATAGTTAAAATTACTCGCGACTCCGAGTTCATTTTTGATTGTGAATTCAAAAGTCAAAATTTAATACAACAATAATTTTTCGACATATAGATTTAGTCGAATAGGAAGCCAATGTGACAACAATATACTTATACCCACCATATTCTATCATTTTAAGGGTACTGCCAGAACACCAAAGTATACGGTAATTTATGACGACAATTTGTTAACTTTGGACCAGCTCGAGGGTATTACTTATCAGTTGTGCTACGGCCATCAGATTGTGTACATTCCAACCTCTCTTCCATCGCCTGTCTACATTGCCAATTGTTATGCGGAGCGTGGTCAACTTTTGTATCGTCGTTACAAGTCAGATATTTGCTCAACTCGAAAATTCTTATTAAATTGGTATGTTTTAGGGCAGTCTCTTCGTCGGACGCTGAGCCACGCAAATACAGCGAGCTCACTGAACGCCTCGGCTACGAGAATGTCAGTGTGTTTTCGCATCGTCGAATTAACGCATAGAAACTAACAGCGTGATATTTTAATTTTTTTTTCTAATTTTTATGCTAATATAAAAATATGCAAATTTTCTTTTTAAACTTATAGTCGATTATTTTTTTTGTTATTCTAACAGTTATTAAAAAAACCTTTGCATTTTGTTTATTTTTTTTATAATTTTGTTATCTTGAATGTGATGAATATGCATTTCAATAAATTGTTTTGTCGTTGTTAAAACGAATTTGTTCCGCCAAAGCACAACATTAATGGACTTTGAATTTTTTTTACAATTTTTTCTCCATTCCTGAAAAATTACGCAAAGATTTACGGATGAACTACAAGACCTTCTTCCCAGTTATTTACAAAAATGGCGAGAAGTGAGAGATTTTCTCTGCATAAACTACTTTAATGGCTTTCTTTCCTTATCTTCCACTTTTTTTTTGTTTTAATTCTACGAGTTTGGATTGGAAGTGAACATTGAAAAATAAATACATTTGCATTGATAAATCAACAATGGCGATTTCCAATTTTTTAATAGTCATGCAAATTGAACATGAAATATGCAAAATATAGAAAAAGATACCTAAACTCTTTCTTCAACGACGAAAATGGCTTTGCTTTATGGATAGGTTAGGCAGCTAGTGGAACAGTTGCTGAGATATGGTTTGAAGTATATCTTATACTTTACTTTTTTTTCGAATTACGTTGCTTTTAGCGTACAATCCTCGAATACCATTTTCATACGATTTGTGTTTTTGTGGTTGTCAAAAAGATTTTTGTTAGAGTAATTCTCCTTTGTCAAATATCAGATAACGGGAGATTTGGCCGACGGATTTTTTGCCAGTAAGCCCTAGCAAACTATTTTGGGCCTTATTAACGGGTTCATAAAACAAAATTTTAGTTTTATATTAAGATTTTCATTATTTTTTAAAAAAACCTAATTCAGTTCGTGTTTTGGTATTTTTTTAGTTCCTAAATTTATGAAATTACATGTATTCTTTAGAAGAAAAAACATATTATAAAATGTTTAAAAGTTTTTGGCGCTCAGCTTAACGAACTGTTGGAATTTTTTGGCACGACAAGATAAGCCAAACAAACATACTTTTAAGCGCACGTCATTAACAAACTTTTTCGTCTTTTTTTAATGAATCTCTTAATTAAGCTAACCCTTGAACATGTCTACTGAAATTTGAATTGCGTTTTTTTACACGATTTTTGTCCTTCGTTTTTCAATTTATCCGAGAATATTTTCCTTCCTTTGGTTTTTACACAAGGAAAAACATTTTTTTTCTTGGCGCTGAATCATTCATCAATACGTTTTTCCATTTCTTTTTTGATTAGGCAATAGCAAATTTGCATATACATATGTAGATGTGAAGCAAAAAGGTGTTTCGCTTATCTTTCAAGTTCAATGTAAATAGATGATTGATTCAAAAAAAAAATTTTAAATAAGCCTTTATGTAAGCTACTGTCCATTTGACTTGTTTTGAGTAAAATTTATTAGACACAACGCCAAGTCTTGCCAAATTATTGTCATTTGTCCACATTCGGCATAACGCCAATGTTTGGCGAACTATTACACTAAGGGTTCATCATAACGCAGTTTGGTTTGATCTTTCACAAAATACTTAACCAAATTGCGCTGCGACTTTAAGTCGCCGTAACACCTTAATATTCTAGCAGCTGAGAGTTATTCGGCAATAAAATTTAATGTGCTGTATATTATTAATTTTCTTCAAATAACAAACCTATTATGGAATATAAAAAAACTGCTTTTCTCTATCAAACTATTTAAACCAAACTTTTTCTTTTTTGTTACAAAAAAAAAGAAAATTTACACTTGTTTTGCGTTTAAGCTAATTATAACATTAAAAATTTACACCTACGTCATTGTGAAAAAAGATTTCTCATCTCGAACCACAAAACGTGCTTTACAAATTTTCACTTGCGTTGATCCTTCACAAAAAGGAAAAAATGATGGTATTGTAAAAAAGGGGGAAAGCACTTTGATTTTTTATTTTCTTTGACAGTGAATTTTTGCAAAAAAAATTTGATAAGAATTTCGTATTTTCTCTATTGTTTTACGTAAAAAAATCGTATTATTTTGGTCTTTTAGTTCGAAATTTTTTTCTCGCATGCTCAATGTATTGTATTTTATTTTCTTTTCAGAAAAAAAATTCCATTGAAAAGCAGATGTTATCATGGCTTGACATCTTTTTTTTTCTATTTTTTCAAATTATCAATTCCAATTTTTTTTTGAAACAATATTTCAGACAAATTTAATGCACTTTGTGTCAACGCTTTGTTTATAGGTGTAAGGATGGTCACAATGAGCGGGCAAAAGACTAGATAGAGTGATTTGTAAACATTCAATATTTTACTATTGGCTCTGAGAAGGACCACCTCGCTAATCATATTTCGACTTACACAGAGGGAATTACATATTGCCGCTTGGAGCTAAGAGGACTTCATCGTCTTGAGCTCGATGCTTAGGTTTAAAATTTGTGTTGACGGCCAGAGAAAAATACAATTCAAATAAGAATGATTAAATAAGTACAAAATTGTTGGTTTATATTGATTAAACCATTATAAATGACTGGAATAATTTTCAATAAATGAAGACTTTTCGTCCATATTTTTTTTGGCTAATGTGCACTTTGCTATAGAATAAACGCTCCAAATTCAAGCAGTTTATAACAGTGATGTGTCGGTTATTGTTGTTGTCAACAACATTTTGAAACCTAAAAATTTCAAGCTGTTATTTGGTTTTCAACAATTAGAAAATGACGTAAATAAATGTTCGGTAGCCAAACTTTTTGATAATTTTATTTAAAGCCCTCAAAAAGTGAAACTTTTTTTAGTTAAATTTTTAGAAAAGTTAAACAATATTATTAGCCCCAGTTTTTAGAGGCCATTCATACAATTATGTTAAAGACATTAAGAAAAATTAGTTAAGTTCAAACTCGGACTAAAAAATTTGGCTTAAAATTTGAGTTGTGCTTATGCTGAAAGCTTATTAGAGCTCTGAAACTTAAAAATAAGCAAAATTTTAAGCTTTTAGTCTCAGCCAAAAGTTTCAGCTTCCAATAATTAGATTGGCTGAACATGTTTTAACTCAATTGTAAAATTTAAAGAATCTTTGAGGACCTTAGCTGAGACGAAGGACATATGCGATGCCTCTAATTTTGTTTTTTTTTGTCTGCAACGATTTATTTTAGAAGAATTGGTTGTGTCACTTTGCCAACAAAATTCACATTCTATTTTCATCATTTTTTTTGAAAAGAGAAATGTTTTGCAAAAAAATGCTATAGTATTGTTGTTTTTAATAAAAAATATTATTTTATTAAAAAATTGTCTTGTAACGATATTTCCGTAAAAATTGAAAATTTTTTCTTCTTAACGTGATTTTGAAGAGAAGTAAAAGTTCTTTCCGTCTTTCAGTCTTCCTATTTTTTTTTCGTTGGACAACCAAGAGAACAGAGTCGTTACGGACGTTTTACATATTTCTTCCCTTTTCTTTCCATTTGTAGCTTTACAAATTTTTTTTTGTTTAAATTTTTATCCCCGTTTTTTCACTTTCCTTGCAGTGCTCTCGTCTTCCCTCTTATTGTTTATCAGAAACGTTTCTAATAACAAATTTGGTAGCATTTTTTTTAAAATGGTTTTTTATGTATGTTAATTTTGTGTAAATTTGTACAAACACAAAATGTCTTAACGTCATGTTTATGCAACGCGTTGATTGCAATCAATTGTTTAGTTAAGTACTGAAAGCTCTATTAAGCGAATGTTCTTTAGTTACTATGTCAAGCTTATTTTTTCCGTTTTCAGATGCACCACCAACGCGATGCCTTAATGGAGGCGTCCAGTGTTGGCGCAAAGGACACCGTCAACGACTCTTCTTCGTCGTCTCTATTTTACCAGTCATCGTCATCACAATTATTGTCTATGGCTTCCGTTTCCGGTTTAAACACTTCGAATTTTGTACAATTTTGTTAATTTTTTTGTGTAAATTTATTTTTTTGGGGGGAAATTTCTAGTTGGAAGTCGATTAGCGAAAAGGATGCTCAGCAATTTTCAGCTGACAAAATTTATTTCCGGTTTATATTTGAGGGGGGAGATTTTGGTCATGGGAAAGGCTTATAATTAGTATATTGAATATGGATATGTCAATAGAAAAAGGATTTTTTTTATTTTACTTTGAATTGGTTTTAGTTGGATTTCCTTGTTTTGGAGTGCAAAGCTTCAAAACTGTTTTGAATCATTTTTACCCGTCTCTTTAAAAGCTATTTTGAGTGCTTAATGACCAATTAATTGGCATCCGGGGTCTCATATCTTCTATTTTTTTGTGATTTAAATTAGATTAAGCCGTTGAGGGCGTTTAAACATTGGATTGGATGTGTGGAATAAGTTAAACTGATTTTTAGTTTTATCACGTTCATTGTATTTATAATTATAAAGACAATGCAGAGAAAAAAATGTATTGTATGTTAAAAAGTCTGCCTCATTTACTGGTAAAAATATTGCGATTGTGTGGTAACATCGATTTAAAAATTTGAGGGGGGGAGGACGCACAGCCATTTTTACCCTCAATTTACTTTAACAAAATTTACTGGGAATACTTTTTGCAATATTATAAAGATTAATTGGATTTTTGTTATAATTTGCGGTTCTACCTATATTGTTTTTCATAAATTTCTATTTTTAAGACAGCTGAGTATCCTATCGGCACAAATCCTGACAATCAGCCTGTCGCACATAATACGCATAGTCACAAGGGTCGTTTTGCGAAAACACCTTATATGGAAAAGTTAGAGAAGACACTGGACGTGACAAAATTTATTGAACAAGTTGAACGGTACATCGACATGCCGATCAAGTAAGATTTTGTTTTATTTAGTCATTTTACGTCAATTACCATTTTTAAGGATTCCGAGTAATATGACTGTGAACGCCTCGTTGCGGGAACGGCCTCAGCCGGGCAAGGCCAAGCGCGACCTATTTTCTGTTGAGGTATTTCACTTATTTTTGAGTTTGGACGTTCGATTTTTAATGATTTGATTGCTTTAAGGACATTTGGGAATCGGCGGCGGATCGGAAGAGGGAAATCAGCACTTTGTATAATACAAACTCGATTGGAGAGAGGAAATGGTTGTTGGATTTACTTTTGGTCGAGTCCGATCCCGACTCGGGCGGCGAAGAGGAGTTTACCGATGAAGACATTAAAACGATGTTAAAGGTTAGTGTTGAGGCTATTTTTATATAGCGCGAGACATTTTAGCGAAGGAATTAAGACGTTTAAGCACCGATTTTTTTGCACCTCGATGTCTATATTTAGCTATGGAAAAAATGACAATCACCCTACCAATTTTAATCTTTACACATTTTTTGTTTCAGATTCATCGCGAGCGCCGAAAATTTCAAAAGAAATACCACAGCGATCCCATGAATTTGCAATATACGTATTACGGCGCCGGTCTAATCAGTGAGCACGACCGTTTTCCCGAACATCAATCGAATGTCGTAAAACGCATGAACATCACACCGCACGGCGGTGGCAAATAAACGATTCGCTTTATGCATTGATCCTTACCGGCTGAACTTTTTTTGTTATAATATTTTTTTTACTTCACAAATTCTTATTTGTTTATAGTTGTTTTGCTTTTGGAATAAATTATTTATTTTTACTTGTCTGACTTTTTTTTTTGAAAAGACTATGCTTCTGTCTATTAATACCTTTATTATGCTCAGCGGCAAATAAGGGTTTATAAAAGATTAATTGTGTTTTAAGGATAATGGGGGACGCAGAAAAGCTAATTTCGCATTTGCTGGACTCGAAGAATGTACTTAGTATCGACGGATTATTGGTTGGTTATCAGTTTACTGCTCGTTTTTTTACGCTTTTTATTGTTTGTGTTTTTTTCCAAGTTTTAATAAATAATTGAGCGTAGCTTTGTAATGTTTTTGTTTATAATTATAGTTTACTTTAAGATAGGCTGTTAGCCGGGATGAATATGTAGGAAAGGTGAGGTATTATACATATATACATTTGATGAGTGTTGTATAAGTTTAAGCTTTTTAATAGAAAAATGTTTTAGACCACAATACTTTTTCCCGCAAATATTGACGTTTGCTTTGTCTTTTCAACCTTTTAAAATTTTATTGTAGCAAAAGCTTTGCCTTACTACAGTTTGCAAAGTAATTGCTGCTAGATTGGAAAATTATTGTTGTGTAACGTTTCATTTACCCTAATTGCTCCAATTAAGGGTTACTCTCGATTTATTGAATTATTTTTTTAATTTTTCTTTAAATTTTTTATGGACACTGCTCGAGTTGAAAATTGAAGGGATTTTCTACTTATTGAATAGTTATACATATATGCATAATCATATTGTATTTTTTGTTTTATTTTTAAACATTTTAATTGTTACATTTTTAGGATGCCATTACTGCCTTATTAAATGATTGCAATTATCCGGTTGTGAAGAGGATACCAGCTATTGAGTCTTTCTTAACTAAATGTTTGTTGCTTTTTTTTCATTGATAACTCGTAAATTTGTTTATTCTTTTCAGATGAGCAACTTATCAACGAATTGTCAAGTTATCGGATAAGCAGCAATGACTTTCAGCTGATTAAAGTGATTGGAAAAGGCGCGTTTGGAGAGGTTCAACTGGTGCGCCATACAAAGTCAAGTCAAGTGTATGCGATGAAGCTTTTGGATAAGATGGAAATGGTTCGTACACTTTTTTTTTAATTTTTAGCTTCAGATATTATACAGTTTTTTGTACTGCAAATTTTTCCATTTTGAATAGCTCCTTTTGAAACTGTTGAAAATGAATAACAAATGTTTAATATTTTTTACAGCAATTAAGTTGTGAATTTTGCCGAAGCAAACAATAAATATTTTAAACTTTTTTTTAAGAATGCGCACTTTAAATGAACTTGTTAATATTTTTTAGCACTTTGAAAGTTTAGTTTCTTTACAAGGTGTTGTTATTCTTAAGTTAGTTATGTATTCTTGATTAGTGACTGACATTTTTTGGATAAAATACGCAATAGTATAGTTTGTATTTTTGTTATTTTTCTTTAATGATGAAAGTGGAACGAAAATTTGAAAAAAAAATAAAAAATTTCCTTAATAAAATTTCGACTTTTTGGCGTTTTGTGCTTTTCTTGTAAATTGTTAATGAAATTTAAAAAAAAAACTATAATAATAAATCGTGGTAAAACTTAATTCAATTTTTTTTCTACCAAAAATGAAAGATAGCAAAAATAAGGACTATACGACAATTTGATAATGATAGCAAGATAAAAAAATTTTCATAGGCTAAATAAGCCAAAAAGGATTTGAATGGGGGATCTGCGCTAACTTGAGTGTTTTTTGCTTATACTTCCTTTTTTCCAATAACACTTGATCTATTAGTTTTGCTTAAGATTTTCTCATTTTCCACTCTATTGTCTAATTATCTCATTTTTAGATTCGCCGCTCCGACTCTGCGTTTTTTTGGGATGAACGTCACATAATGGCACACGCCAACTCGGACTGGATCGTCAAATTGCACTACGCTTTTCAGGACCCACGCTACCTGTTCATGGTGATGGAGTTCATGCCGGGCGGCGACCTCGTCAATCTTATGCTCAACTTTGAATTGTCTGAGAAGTCGGCACAATTCTACGTTGCGGAGTTGGTTTTGGCGCTGGAAGCCATTCACTCTTTTGGCTATGTGCATCGGGACGTCAAGCCGGACAACATGCTTGATTGCCAAAAACGGTCACATAAAGTTGGCCGATTTTGGCACTTGTGTGAAGATGAATGAGGTTCGTCTTTTGATTAATTATTTTAAAACATTCATTTTTATAATATTTTTAATTTTTTTTCAACGTTTTACAGTTGGACTACTAACTGATTAATTGGTCGTAAGTTCTTTTTTTTTGTTACGTCTTGCGGTCTAGTGTGTTGTTTTTAGTGTGACGTTGTGGTGTTGAAAACATAAAATAATAATTTGTGTTGTTGTTGTTGTGCTATAACAGAGTCCTTAATAAAAAATGAAATTTCTATTGACTAAACTGCTGTTTAAGTTATCATATTTATTGTGTATTTATTATTTTTTTTGGTTAGCGAAGAATATGTTTTGGTATTAAAATAATAAATTATATAACGCATATTCTTCAATTGAACTCCTTCTTTTATATAAGCTTCGCTATACAAAATTATAATCAACTTATCAGCTAATAAGTTTTCATTTATATGGTATAAAATATATCAGAGCTGAGCATCACTGGTCATTTATACCAAAATTTAGTTTAAAAAAAATTGAGGAAAGCAATATGTCTTTTTATGCTTTCCCTTTTATTATTTTTTTTTCAAATACTAAATTTTGGTCTACAAGCTCTTATCTTTGGAATATATAAAAATAATTTGAATATGAGATGAAAATTTTGAATGGTTTGCATGCATTTTCAAAAAGCATTAATTTTTGACCTAATAAAATAATATTTTTTGGCGTCGAAAACTTCCGTTTTCCCCACAATTGTTTAACATTGATTTTTGTTAAGATGTTATTACAGCATACAGAATGCTACTCACCATGTTTTTTAGTATTCCATTCCAAAAGCAGACTATTGATAAACGCAGTTTTTTGGTCTGCTTTTTAATAGCCGATTCGCTATTTGGCATTTGGTTAATGGCTGAATGCCAAAATAGTTGGTTTAAACTTAGGTTATTGACTCATAATGGTCATGCGATCAGTATATTCTCCAACATTCTATGTTTCTAATTCAAGGTTCGCAAAGAGTAAATTAGTTTTTTTTGTTTTAAATTTCTTCTAGACGGGGACTGGCTTGATGCCTTTAATTAAACTTTAGCCCGCATGAGAACATTATAGACAGTGTTGCATTGATTTTTGCTTTTTTTAGGCTATAGCACTTTGGCTAAGGTGTAGTCATTTTATACTTATTTTGAGCTTATCTTTTGGTAATGTGACTATATTAGCTACATAAAGTAGTATCTTACTGAATTGAGAATGAAAGTTAAAAATGAAACTGCAAAGTTTGTTAAGCCTTATTTGATCAGATCAATATTTTTAAAACGTGGATACAAAATTCAATGCCGGCTTCTTATAAAAAATCCAAGATTAAGGGGGCCACTTGCAGCAAGAGACCCCAAAACTTACAGGATCAAGACGAGTATTTTTTTTCATACTTGGTTTCTTTCACTCGGCTTTTTTCCTGAAGGAAAGACGAAAAAGTAGAAAAAGTGTCTTTTTGATACGATAGTTTGATTTTTATTTCAATTTTGTGTTATTATGTCTGTTACCAAATTCTTTGCGTTTTTGTGGTTGTTACGTTGTTTGAATTTTTGTATTAAAAATCGACTGTTTGACGTTATTTTAAATCATTGCTTTTGGTTGCCTCACTCCGCTCTTAAATGCATTGGTTTTGCAGTTTTTGAATTGATCATTTTTCAGGATGGTTTGGTTCGATGCTCAACGGCTGTCGGCACTCCTGACTATATTAGTCCGGAAGTGCTTAAATCGCAAAGCAGCGAGGCCGTCTATGGCCGTGAGGTTGATTGGTGGTCGGTAGGCGTTTTCCTATATGAAATGCTCTACGGCGAGGCTCCCTTCTACGCCGACTCGTTGGTAACGACATATTCGCGAATCATGAGCCATGAGCGCCAACTCAAGTTCCCCGACGACGTGATCATTTCGGACAACGCGCGGGACTTGATCCAGCGGTTTTTGTCGGACTCCAAGGTCCGACTGGGGCGGGACGGATCGGAGAAGGTGAAAGCTCATCCATTCTTTCAAAACGCCGAATGGAATTTCGAGACAATTCGAAATGGTAAAACTTTTTCTGAATTTTACTAATTTTTAAACTTTGTTCTTTTTTTAGCTGCCCCACCGGTTGTACCCGAGCTACAAAGCGACGACGATACCGTGAATTTTGATATTGTCGAGACTTCTGTAACGCCTGAGAACGTCCAAATACCAAAGTCGTTTCAAGGAAATCAATTGCCTTTTATTGGATTTACGTATTCACACAATTTGGGGTTTTCTTTTATTTTTTTTGACGCAATTATATTTGAGAGCAATTTTAAAATTTTTTTTTTGATTGATGCTTGTTCTTAATGAATACCAAATGTTTTGTTTATTTTAAACAGAATCACTTTTGTAACCTGTAAATTTTTGCGATTAAACTTCTGGTAATTAAAATAAAATATACCTCTAGAACTTTTCACTGAGAACTTTGAGCTCCGAATTATTTACCATTTTTCAATATTAGACTATTATAAGCTACAATGTTTAAAGTCTTATGTATAAAGTTGTTTTCAAACATTCGGCGAAAAGTCTTTCTGGCAAGTAGTTCGTCAAACCCAATGTGGTGTTACCTAAAAAAATTTATTAAAGAGTCTTCACGGTTTAACCTAAAGTTATTAATTCATCTAATCCATGTCATTGGTAATATCAACATTTTAGGCCGTTAGAACTAATGCGAAAACTTATCGAAGACAACCAAACCAATTCCCAAAGTATCACATGCGTTCATGAAAGCACTTCCTACACTCCACCACCACCGGTTATGACTGAAGTCTTGCCGCAGGTTGATACCGTCAAAACCTCCGCCATTGAACCCCTACCACCAATAATTAACGATGAAATAAAAGAAAACGTTTCGCCGTCGACTACCACCACCGTCAACGAAAACAACAATTGCATTTCGGAGAGATTGGTGATTGAACTCCAGTCAAAGTACGATTGTCTGGAAAAGGAGAAAGCTTTAATTGACAGCGAACTAGCCATCCTGCGACAGAGGATCGGCCGCGAGCTTTCCTCCGAGTCGTTCCGGCTCACTGAGCTGCGTGAGCAAGTTGAGACGGAACAACACCTGACGACAGTCTTCAAACTGGAGCTTAAGGCTAAAAACGAAGAGATTAACGAAAAGGATCGACGGCTTCAACAACTCAGGTGAGCTACTTCTTGCAATAAGGGATGTAACAGTTGTTTTTTTTGCACTTGTTTGCTTTTCATTTACGGTTTTCGATTTCCTAACATTTTTTACAAGTGGAAAAAATTTAATATTTTTGAAAAATTTCGACTTTTCTATTTTTGTATGATTAAATTTTTTTGCTGTATTTTTTTTATCTTTCTGAGAGCTTCTTACTTTTTTGGGTGATTAAATTTTTTCATATTGGGCGAACCTCTTGCCGATTTGATCTTTAAACCCGAATTGTTGAATTTCTTTTACAGCCTATGGGTTAAGTGACTAATAGAGGATGTATATTTTTACCGTTTTCTAAAGTTAAAGCGAAATGTATACATTGAGTAATTTTTGGGAAAATGCAAAAAATTTGAAAGGGAAAATTTTTTCAGGTTTTTAGATATTCCATTGTACCTTTAGTTTGATTATATTTAATTAATTGTTTGTGGTTTTATTTTCAGCGTAAAAAAGTAAGCTAGGCATAGATTTAATTGTCTTGCAAATTATTTACATACTGAAACAAAAAAGTTATATGTGTAACAAACAAAAACGATACGTAAAACAATTTTTTGGTGCAACTCATTTTTTTGATTATTTTAAGTTATTTATTTATATCGAAATTTCAGTCGGGAATTGGAAGAAATAAATGAGCAGTACAACAGGGAGCGAATGGCCCACCAACTGCTGGACGACGATCGTGAAAAGTTAAGAAATGAGAAGTCGATTCTCGACAACGAACTCCGCCAGACCATGCAGAGGCATGAAAAAGAAATTAGTGCAAAAAATTCAATGTTGAA
Organism: Drosophila nigritarsus; assembly: GCA_035044305.1. Lineage (NCBI taxonomy): Eukaryota > Metazoa > Arthropoda > Insecta > Diptera > Drosophilidae > Drosophila > Drosophila nigritarsus. The sequence continues at coordinate 145,993 of JAWNMF010000589.1, forward strand.
TGCGGTCGGTTTTTCATTTTCTACGTTATTTTTTTTCAGTTTTAGTTTTAAAGCTCTTTTCTGTTTTTAGTTTTTTGTTTCCTTTAAACTTTTTATTAGTAATTTTCTAGTTGTCACGTGAAAGTGTCAAAAAATAATTTTTTATCTGTAAACGCAATTTTGCGTTCAAAATTATAATTTCGGATTATGGTCCGAATATTAAAAATTATTTGTGTGTGTCTTTGCCTTCCTTTCTCAGTTTGTACTATTCTATTTTTTCAATGATTTTTTAAAATATGTTGGTGTTCATTTAGGAAAAATTACGCTTGTACTGGCGTTTAGGCTTTATTATTTTATGTAAGACCAAGTTGGTCGATTCTATGCTGATTCTATTCTAAATATTATAATTTAGTTTTAGCTTGAAATTTTTTTTGCAAAATAATCAAGAAGTAAGCTTATTTTTATGCAAAACGGTAAGATTGACTTATTAAGCCATAGCAATTGTGTTAGGTATTATTTGAAACGACAATATAGTCATTAGACTGATTGCTTGTTTAAGACTGATTGATCAGTTTGTCTTCTTTTTTTTATTATCTCTAATGACCTGCTGTGGGTCGTATTCTGCCTCAAACCTTTCTTTTTTTAGGTATAAACAAGTTTTGTCAGTTACAGTCGTCTTGCACAGTCTTTGATTTTTGCCATATTTTTGGTTAACCTCAAGTTTTTTGTTTAGCCTACAAAAATTTGTTTAATTTAATTTGTTTCGTTTTTTTCATTGACTAATATTTGCATATTTTTAAATTTTCCTTCAATTTTAGTCGGCTCAACGAGAGGCGGAATTAAACGCCAGCGTGAAAAATTTGCAAAAGGAAGTGGGACAGATCAGAAAACATTCTCACGGCGCTATCGGCCTTACGCCAATCACGAATGCACATTCGGCCACATCGCTGGCGTCCAACTCCAATTCTATTGGTTCAGAATTTGACGGTTTGACCAGGGAGCAACTGATTGTCCGATGCCAGCGTGAAGTTAGCATGAAAGAAATTGTCAGTTTTTTTGTTTGTTTTTAAATTTTTTGAATTGGAGAGATTTTTTAGGCGGTTCAAAAGCTGATGCAATTGGGCCAAATGAAAGGAATCAACCCGGAAAAAGAGGTCAGCCGAAAAGACAGTCGAAAGAAGAAGAACGAGGCGAAGCGCATACAAGGCCTCGTCGAATTCCAATTGGACCAGGAGCGTAAAAAGCATCGACAAGACGTTGAGAAATTGCACACTGACATGAGTTACATGCAGCAACAAATTTACGAGGAGCAAAAGACGCGCTCCGAGCTGGAAAAAGAAATTGCCGATTTGCGCGCCTTTGCTGAGGTTTTTTTTTGTGGTTTTTGGGCAAATTTTGGCCAGACAGTTGTTTTCTGTAGCTTTTATTATTCCAAAGCAAAGGCCCTCAGGCGCACGGACAAAAGGACAAATCAATGAAAAGCTGCACATTTAAAATGATAATTTGTTAATAATTTGTTTTTGAAATAACAAAAATGATTAAAATGCACGGAATTTTTATTTAATAATTAAGCGTTATTTGTCCCGGCTTTTTTTCTTGTCTGCCTGCTCGTATATCTTTGTCCTGGAATCCAGTTTAATTATGAAAAATGTGCGCAATATTGTTGTTAAAAATTTTAAAGAAAATTTTTATTATTTACGGCTCTGCGCTTTTTAGTCATTTGTTAATCGTTTTTAAAGCAATCTTTATTGCAGGAAGTCAAAAAGCACCGCCTTCCCGACTCCGACGTCGACCAGGCCTCTAACTTGTTCAACAAATTCGACTTTGCCGTTTTAATGAACCTAATGCAAAAGAAACAAAAGACACGTCTTTCAAAAGTGAAGTGATTGCGACGAGACGTTTCTTCAATATATTTTTAACCGGAACTTATGCTTTTACTGTATTAAAATGATGTGCCTTTACTGTATTCGCTTAATGACGTTTTTTGTTTTTTTTATTTATTGTTATTAAATCTGGTGTTTTAAAATTTATTTAATAAATAAGTCTATGGACGGAGATTTGATTTTTCTTACTACTTTATTGCGGTTGTATTATACATTTTCGTTATTTCCGTCATATTTTTCATTTTTTTGTATATTTTTTACCTTTTTAATGCAAGGTGATTGGAATAGAGTGATTCAATGAGAAGCAAGGATGAGCAATCAACCTATACTTGTTTCTGCTGCAATGGACGGGACAATCAGGTTCTGGGATACAGTTAGCCAGAAGAATACCCTCGTCCTGCAGTACAAGGCATTTTTAAAACTTGATTTGCAATGGTTGGTTAATAGCGGTGGCTTTAGGAGTCGCAAGTGAACAATTTGTGTATTACGCCAGATGGAAACCAGTTGGCTGTCGGCGCCTGGCAAAATCTGCGAATGTACAGTCTCAAAGAGCCAACGGCACACGGCCTGCACACTTTTAATGTTCACGATCAGAAGAATGTGACAGCTGTCGGGTTTCAGGCCGACGGCAAGTGGATGTATACTGGCGGTGAAGATGGAATGGCAAAAATTTGGGACATGCGCGCGACTCAATTAAATTGCCAGCGAATATTTCAGGTTTTGTGTTAATTTATTACTTTTTCCAATGTTTCGAAATGCGGTGTTCAGGCAAAAAAGGTTCAAAAGTAATTATAAACCATTAGTCTCAGCATTATTTAGTTGTTATTTAGCAGTTTTTGTTTTTGAGTGTTTAATTTTAATTTTTGGTGATTTTTTATGTTTGGGGAACGTTTACCACTTATTATTGTTTTTCGAATTTATTTCATGTCATATTCACTTAATCAAAAAGTTGATTTTTTCTTACTGTAGCCTAAGCCGCAGAGACAAAATTTTGTGCTAAAAATCAATTTTTTAAAAGCATTGAAAATAGCAAAACAATTTCATGCTTTACGGAGTAAAGCATGAAATTGTTAAATATTTGTTATTCATTTCAGGTAAACACTCCAGTGCATTCTGTCGCTTTACATCCAAATCAAGTTGAGCTTATCGGTAAATCGATTCACTTTTTGCTTAAAGCTATTGAAAAAAGTTTATTTTTAGAACTCTAAAAATTTTTAGTGGCCGACTCGGCGGGCGCTCTTTACGTATGGGATTTGCGAACGGACCGTGACGACTCTTTGATAACTGAAGTTGACATGTCCGAGTATATTGTCCACGTCGACATTGATTGCGCTGGTCGACAGTGTGCAGCTGTGACGAATCGTGGCCACTTGTTCATGTGGAATATCAGCCATAACGGAATGCTTGCGCCTTCATTAAACTCCTCCAACCTCTTGTCAACCACACCGCCCGGCATCGGTCAGCCGTTATTTAATATGACCAACAGTGTCATTCTTACGACTAGCACCGCTACTGTTAACGAAGAATCTAAGTATTTCTTTGTCAAATATGTTTAAAGGATTTATAAGTTTTCATTTAGCGAAAGCCTTCAAAGAGAGTCAACCGACGAGAGTCAACCCGGCGATTTTTCTGAGTTTGGTGCTAAGCCGTACTTACTTGAAAAAGCTGGATCGTTGTCGCCTTTGACGCCACTTGCACTTGCGCCGCTGGAATTTGACATTCCGATCGTCGCCGCCACCTCCAACGCGCATTTGCTGCAGCAGCAAACGGACGGCTTGGACGACGATAACAACTTCGACGGACAATTGCTGTTGCAGACAGCCGGTAATAAACAACAAAATGAATTGTTTCAACAACCTCATCAATTGTTTCACGTAAACTTTTTTTAGACTAATTTTTGGTTTTAAAATAAAAAGCAGTTGAGGTACAACGAAAAAATATTTTCGACAGCTAAATATAACTTTTTTTTATAAGTCAGAATTGAGATGTAAATGCAAAGTATAGGATAATGTTTTGCAAAATACCCTCTATTCAATTACAACATTATTAAACATTACTTTTAATTTTTTATGTTTGATTAATTTTTAGCAAAGAAAACATCTTCACGCCGGCTTTTTCACGCCTCATACAGCTGCGGCCGCAGCACTGGGTTTAGGCGCTGTGCCGACAGCGCCATTAATGAGACCTTGCGTAAAAATTGCTGCACATTCAACGTTTACGCTAAAATGTCGCTACAGGCCCGATGGTTTGGCTGTCGCTACCACTTCGGCCGACCAAACAACGAAATTGTGGAGTGTTACCAATCATAAATTGGTTTGTCTATTTTTCTTTGGTCTTTTACTGTTTATTCCCATTTCTAAATATTGACGTTTTTAATTTGTGAATTGAATTTGTTTGATTGAAGATTTGTTAGTAACTAGGCTTACTCAACCAGCGCTATGACCTGGCAATTTTTTCTCCAACGTTTTAATTTTTAGCTCAACAGCTATTTGGTGCCCGGCAACAAATGGGTGTGGGAATGCGCATTTACCAACGACTCCAAATACATGATTACGGCGACTTCGGACGGAATGATGCGGATGTGGGATTTGGCGTCGAGCGAGATTGTGCGCACCTTTCAAAGTCATTCCCTCGGCATTACGGCAATGGCGTTTCGGGATTGCGCCTAATTTTTCTTGTCAATTGTTATTTTAGCATTTTATGTGACATAGGGTTTTTATTTACGAAAAAAAGCTTATTACGGCAAATCCAGTTAAAACAATATTCCTTTCAAATAAATTTTTAAAGACAAATTTCTGGTTCGTATGCTGAATTCCAATAAATAGCTATTCGTGCGCTGACTGGTTGAAATTTTTAACGTTTTTTTTGGCATTTGGCACTTATTTTTTGAAATGAATTTACTTCAAAATTTTGCAAAAAGTTAATGTTTTGCAAAAAAACATGTTCAAAAGGCATTCAACGCATAACAAAAACCCTTGTTCACAAAAATAAACTTTATAACGCTGTAAGAATTGTTGTAGAACGAAAATTTATATTCTTATGTGTGAATTGTGAGCTCATGATTTTATAGCGCTTTACTTCGGACACAATCGAAATGTTTCAATTTCGAGTCAAAGAAGGAACTTATCGAAATGAAATTTTTTCGACTCTCAGAGTGGGCTAGTGAATTTTTATAATAATAGAGTTATAGTTTTTTTTGTGTAATACGTATAATACAAATATTGGAAAAAGAGATAAAAAATCGAGATTGAAGAAATGAGGGATTAAACTAGAAATGCTAATTACACAGTACTTCTGTGGCGCCGTTTAAATCTGTAATTTTAAGTAAATTATCAATCTTACATTTATTTATAGATAAAAAATAGTATGTTTTTAAGGGTTGTGGGCAAATTCAGGTGCAGGTGGGTAAGAATTTGCGCTGTTAAAGAAATAGCTTAATTTGGTGATGATGAGTAAATTCTGTGAACGGCTGATGTATAATACTATCAATCTTTTGCTCAAAGTTTAGTTGTTATTGTTATATTATTAACAGATTTTCTTTGTTAATGTAAATTCACAATTTGATTTTAATTTACTTTTTTGCTCATATTGATTTGTTGAATTACGATTTCTGTAAGTTTATAATAAATTTTTATACAATGAGAGAGCGGTTCAACTCTTAAATTAACCACTGTTTAAAGCTTGTTTTTTGTTAATCAAAATTGGTTTTGTATGTATGAATTTCAGAGAAATAAAAGGTGTTTTTAATGAATAATGCAGGGAATAGCATTTCTATAATCGTTGTGCATTAGTCATACGATCTTTGGGTTTCCTTTTTTGCCTTGAATATTTTTTTGATTTTGTTCACGCTTTTTTTTATTTAATATTTTTTTTGCTATATAATAGTTTTTAGTGTAAATACGTAGTAGAGGCGGATTGGCATTGCGGAACGGCTTTTTTGATTTGAGGTTTTTTTTTCTTTTTATTGACATCATCGGGGCTTTTGAGGTTGTACTGTTAGACTGATTAGTTTTTTTGTGGTTTTTTTTATGTTTGGCGTCTTATTTGACTTACTGTCCCAATTTGCTTCTATCCTTTTGCTCTTTGTCATTGTAATTCATACAAAAATGTTAGGAGAAGCTGTGCATTGTTTTTTTGTGTTTTTTTGAAAAGTGTCTTTTAGTCATTGAATTTTTAGCTCAACGAAGAATATATAGCAATTTTTTAAGGCAACTTGTTTTCTTCCCAGCTTCCTTCTTGTCGTTTTTAAAACTGTTACATACAACATTATTTTTGATAAAAAATTTAGATGTGGAGTTTTTTTTATTCGTTATTATTTTTTGCGTTTCTGTTTGGAATCAATTTTTTGCATTTCTAAATGTACCTTTAAAATTTTTTTTTTATATTATATCTTAGCTTTTAAAATTTTCTCATTTGTTTACACTATCATTTATGGCAAAGGGGTTATTAAGTTAGCAGGTTACCAGACCCTGAAGCGGTTTTGAACTTTTATGAAACGCTCTTCATTTCTTTTTTTTTTCATAGAAAAGCGCGTTTGCGTACATTCGCGCTAAAAGCGGGCAATAATGTTTGCGCGAAAAAAGACTGCGGACGTGCAGACTTCGTTGCAGCGCTTTTGTGACTTGCATCGCGATGCCACGTCACGCGCCAAACATTTTCGGCTTGCTATCGAGCTTCTCTCGCCCCAAGTATGTTTTGGTTTTTTATAACAGCTATTTTGTTGGTGCATTTGACTTGTGTGACCATTACCTTTTGAGTGTTTGTTGCTTTGCTTTATTACTCATGTTTGGTAAAGGGATTATTTTTCCCTCTTCAAAGCCCCAGCTCCTGCATTACTTGCTAGTTATTTTTGAGCAAAAAATATAAAATATTTGAATTAGTAAATATTTAATCGATTACACTCATTCTTTGATTTGTGTTATGGTTTGAATGAATTTTTTCCACAAAATTTTTACAAAAAATGCGCCTAAAATTTTCAGTTTTGAATCCATTTTCAACGTTAAAAAATCTTTTGTGATAACATTCAAAAACGGACATTTAGCCGCCCAAAGTTTGAACGTAAAAATATGTTTAATGTAAACATTAGTACCGTTAAATAAATTTGAGGGCAGTAAAGTATAAGATCAGCAAGCTAACGACAGCTGTCCAGCATTTGCCTTTCACATTTTTGTTTTTATTTTAATGGTTTATATGTTATATTTTTCACTAACTACTTTGAATGGAGACTGAAACTTGTCCAACCATAAATAAAGAACAAATTTACAATTTTTATATGTATTGCAATATTTATGACAAAAAATGTTTTTTGGTTTCGATGTATTTGTGGCCCTATATATCCAGCAAAAATCCTTGTAAAATAATGTAATTTTAATGTAATATTCTCAATAAAAATTTTATACTGTAGTTATCATAATATGTAATAAGAAATATTGAGAGAGAATTTATTACGGTAGTTAATTGATTTTGTGATCAATTAGAAAAATGATTACTATAAAATTGTCATTTCGTTGCAATTTAAACTATTTAAAAAAAAAATAAATGGTTTGGGGGATAAACTAAAAGAGTGCCTAATTTATTTATTATTTACAGTTTAAAGCATTGATTGTTAGGTTCTACATTATTATTTTTAGAAACCTCTATTGTATTGCTTTTTGCGGCCAAGCTTAACTTGCGTCCCACAATTTGAGCTTTATTATACTTTTATCACTCATCTTTTAGTCAGCGCCAATATGTTGGCGTTGATTATTAACTGACGGGTTTTTTTTAGGACAAACGTCAGCTTGTTGATGATTTCAATTTTGAAACCTTTCACTTAATCGACTCTCTACTTTTGCACCCCGACCTCTCTGTAGACGCCCAGGTGGTGTTTGACGCCGAGTCGGCGTTGTGGACCCTAGAACAGGTGTTGTGTTACGCTCCTGAATTGGTTGGCAAAGGTAATTCAACAGTTTATTTGATTTTTTTTAACTTTTACTATTTTAGGCTGGCAACGCAATGCTATTGAATCAGTGTTAAAGCGCGCACTCTTGCCTCGCAACCTGTTGGCCGTACGTAAAATTGCTATACGTTTGTTTCTCATCTGGTATCAAATTTTGGCCGTTTACAATAACTCAAATAATACACTGGACACCGTCTTCCAATGTTGTCTACCTTTCTTTCCTTTGAAAAGTCATCAACCGACCAAAAAAATTTTGCAGGTTTTAATTTTTTTGTATATTTTTTGGAAAATTTTTTAGTGATAGCAAAGGAGAAGCTTTTTTTTAGACTATGGACTCTATTTATATTGACATAGTTGCCTTAATGATTAGAAAAGCGTGTAAAACTTAGAAAAGCGCATTTTCTGAACTTTTAGGTAAACTAACGATTTTTTACTTAAATGTAGTGGCGCTTTCTTCACAAAAGGTGAACAACAAAATGCTTTTTTTCATTTCGTTGAAACTTGTACACAAGTTTTAAAATAAATAAGACTTTTCTAACATTTTACGCTAGGGTATACCCAACACATTTGCGTTTTTGTCCAAATTTTGCGAAGGCACTCTAAACTGATAATTTTGGACGCAGAAAATTGATCAATTTTATTACACCTAATATGCGTTTGCTTCTTATAAAATTGTTGTTAAAGCTTATAAAAAAAAACTTATAAAATTGTTGTAAAAAAATTAAAGTCTGAAGAAATTTGACGTTATGTACAAACCTAAATAAGTTATTTTTAATTTATCGATTAGCTTTTTTGCATTTTTGACCAATACTGTATTGTGTGAAAAAAAAGCAGGAGAGCGGTCCAGAGTTGTTTATCTTTGTGTATAGCCGAAAAAATTGAAAGTCTTTGGGAAATTTTTAAAATTTAAATTCATAACTGTATAAACCTTAAGGCTTATTGCGAAAGTTCAACAACAAGCGCACCAATCCACTTCAACGGCTTCAATGCTGGTCCAGTTAAAACAATGCCCATTATTTTAGACGCTGCAGCGGCGCAGTCGACGACTGTTGTTTTGGACCTTATGGGAGTGCGGGAGCGGGCACAAACTCTGCAGGTACACTTATATTTTTGCTTGGCTCTTTTTATATTTATCGTTTCTTAGATTTATCTGGACAAGTTTTTGGAATATTGTTGTCGCGAGACAATGAAGATTGAATGGAATGACGAGTCAAAGCGCCTGACTTGCGCCAAATTTATTTTGGATCGCGTAATTCTTCTCTATGTTTCGGAGGTATGTTTTATCTTTATTTTTGCAAGTTTGAATTTTGGGGCGTTGTCCACTTTTAAAGGCATTCTTACATTTTGAATCAATAACTCTCTCACTTTTTCTTTTTTGGGTGCGAGACGACTATAATACCTTTTTAAATTCCAACACAGGTTATCAGAAGCTTTGTTAATTTGTTTTATTTCTTAAGATAGATTGACATTTTTTTGATGGAAAATTTAAAAAAATTCACTGTTTAAGAACTTTTGTGTGTGCCTTTTTATGTTTTACCGACTTAAACTCAAATTTATGTTGCGCCTTAACTCAACTTGCTGCTGGCCTACTTAATCCTCAGCGAATGGCGCCTTGCAAATTTGCGCCCAACTTTTTTTAAACATTGACTGTTTAATTTAAGTAGCTGGGTGTATGAGTTGGGTTTGAGTGCTAGAAGTTAGGGTAGACAGCCAATATTTTTAAATCAAGCAGTGTCAATCATTTCTTATTTCTAAGGTCTTTATAGTATTTTACTTGACTCTCTATTCTACTTTTTTTTTCAAACTTTTTTTTGACTATTTCACTAAAATTATTAAAAGTTTTTTAATATTTTTCTTTTAATTTTTTTTTGATGCATTAAACTTTTTTTTATGTTAGACATTTTCCGACATTGAGAACAACGGCGTCGACGTCTTTGGCGGTTGGGAAGGCAGTGAAGAAACGACACAAGTCCTGGACACCGCCGACCCTATAATCATTAGTAGATATTGGCTTATCCGTTACATGACCAACATTGCTTTGGCGCCGCTCACTGACCAGCCGGCACCGGGTCTTCTACTTTATCGACAGGCAGATTTTTTACTGTGATATTGTATAAGTTTTGTTTATTTAAATATATATTTTAGGCGCTGCTCTCTAGCCAGAAAGCGACGAACAGCCTGTTGACTTTGATGCGCGAGGCTATGCAACTGCCGTTGGCGTGCTCCAACGTCATCCATAAGGTGATTACGCTGATTCGGTGTTGGATATTGCAGCGCGACATTCCGTCTTTTGTTGACTCAGGGCTGGTGAGCGTCGAGACGTGGAATGTGCTGTTGACTCACACGCTTCTTTCTTTTTTCAAAAGCCCCTACTTAAAGTCAAGCGGCGATCGCCTGCCGGCGACCATTTCACTTACGCATGCGATTTTGTCGATTATTCGTGAATTGGCCAACTCCTGCACTGGTGTCTTGCCACGCCAGCTGCCCAAGGGGGTGTGGGGCGAGCTTATGCGCTGCCTTAGTGAGTCGGTGCTCTCGATTTGCTCGAGACCTGACGCTTATGGCAGTGCAACAGCCGGCACTTCGACGCGCACTCTGCTCAGTGTCGCTATTTATATATGCGTGATTCGTGAAGTTGAACTGGATGACCGTCTGTGGGATGATATCTGGAAAGTGTTTCAAACTGCCGTGTGGACTCAAGTGGCCGAGCAGGTTTGAATTATGTTGTGGGTTTATTCATAATGTAATGAAAACTGATTTTCAGTGGGCAAAAGTCGTGGAAAGTATGACTCGTGCTTTGATTTTAAACCTCTTCGCCATTGACATTAGTCATTTGGAGTCTGCGGGTACTGCGTTTTGCGCCGAAACGGTTTGTTTATTATTACGCTACATTTACGCTTTTACTGGTTTACATTAACGCATTCACTGTTTTTTTTACAGAGCTCGACCGGCTCAGCCTCAATGCGCAAACATGCATTGGCAGCAGCGCGAGCTTCAGTGATTGATCGGAGCAGTGACAATGGAAGTATTGTGGGCGCCGACAGCGACTTGTTGATGAACGACGACGACGAAGACAACAGTCAAGGCGGGGATAACAGTGAACAAATGAGTGAAAAGGAAATTCAAGGCGTCATTCAGGTATGTCTTTTCATTTTTGGACACAAAGTAATGTTTGTGTAGCAGCCGATTTTGATGTACCTATCAACATAAAAATAGCTATACCTTGTTCATTTTGTTTTTCTTTTTTTGAATTTTTTTAAAACTTACACGTCCTGCAGCAATTGTTTGCTGTTGAAGATTTACATATTATTGGAAAGTTTCCAAGTTTTTAATTTTTTGTTTGATTGAATTTCGTGTTGAAAGCTTTCCAATCAAGACAACACTCATTGTTCTTACGAGGGAAAGAAATTTACGAAAAGACTATAGCGATGATATAAGCTATTTGAGGCCGATATGTTTTTCTAGCCACTAAAGAAGCAAAAAATTGGTCAATAATATCAATTGAACATTTTGTTATAAAATTAAAAAAATATATTTTTTAAGCAGTACCAAAATGCTTGATATATTGAAAAAGTTTTTGCTTATTAAACATGCTCAAAAACATGTAATTGCATGGCATAACCACTTTTCGGCAGCTTACAATGGAAACGGATGTTTTTGTGTGGGACAGCACTTCTTAATGTTCAGGTTGTAACGTCGTAAGGAAATTCCCAAAAAACTATGGAAACTCGAATTTTCTATTAATTAAGCAAGAAATATCCTGCTTTGTACACAAATATTAAAAAAAAGCGTTTAGTTTTTCAGATTGCACATATTTAATTTTTAAAGTGTATTAAATATTAATTTCCAAGTGTGCGTGTGATATGTGCAAACATAAAATTGTGTGATATTCATAATAAAGAAAGTGCATATATTTCAATTTTAGTCAACTGGGAATGTGTATTTATGGCTGCGCTCTTGGATACGCATCATTAATCTCGTCGATCCAGCCGACTACGCTGGCCAACAACAGCCGAATGAGCCGCAAAAACTTAACAAAAAGTCTTTGCAACAACATGCACTGGAGCCGACTGGCTCGGCCGGCTGCCAACAACACCAAAAGTTGGCGGTACGCGCGTTGGCGCGCTCAATCGACGTGTTGCTGCGCTGTGGTTGTGCAAACACGCTTGTTCAATGGTTGGCGACCCGCCTCCTCCACGGCCTGACAATCGTCGAACAGCCGCACGCCATCGCACCACTGTGTGCGGTGTTGACGCGTGCGGCTGATGGTTTGTCACCGATTCAGCGCGCTTACATTCTCTACAATTTGTCGGTTGGGTTGCGCAACGCTGAGGACATTTCCGAGTTGATACTAGAGCAAATGCCTCATATGAAAGTGGAGGAGTTGAGCGTTTTGTCCGCGGACACAATTGCCGCTCTCCAAAAGCTGCTAAAAAGTTTGGAATTCTCGGCCAGAGCCGTCAAAGTTGCCGCCCTATTGTCGTTGAATTATCAAGAGGCAGAAAAGGTTTGTTAACTTGTTTTTTTGTATTTTTGTTCGGTTTTTGGTAGTATTACAGAGAAAAAAGCATTTCAGAAATTATTAATTTGAGTCGCCTCAACGCATACTTTAAGGTCTTATTAAGGTTTTAAAAGGTATTGTTTCGTAAAAATCAAATAGCGACAAAAATGACGTTTTTACGGTACGATAAAAAAACTACTGTATTGGTTATCTGTATTCTACAATTGTAAAATTTTGATTTCAATTTTTTGTCCGCCATTTTTTCTTTTTGCTCTTTTTATAAAAAGATAAATTGTGTTCACAATCTAATCGTGTCATATACACTTGAAATTTTGCGGAAGTTTAAAAACTTTATTCTTTAGGACTTTATTGCTTTAAGATTATTTTAGATTTTTTTTAGGATTTTATGCGAATTTATTAACCGATCATTTTTTTGAGCAAAGTTAAACCGTTTTATTGTATTAGAGTCCTAAGCAAGTTCAGATGGTCTCTTTGTTCTGGCTTCAACAGTGATGGGACCCAAATAAAAGCTCTGCTTAAATGAAAGGGATTTGATTTTGCATTTTTTTGTGATGCTCTGTAACCACTTTTACTTGTCATTCTTTTTTCGAGTTTTGAAATTTTAGATTCTCTTAAGCCTACTCGAGAACCCTTCCATTGAAATCGATTTGCCTTCTTTGGTGCTTTGTGTCAACTCGCTTTGCATCATTATACTGGAGCGAGCCGACGAACAACTGTTCACGCGACTGTCCATCTCGATTGCCAACCACAAGCACTCACAAACGCTCTTGCCCATTTTTTGTTCCAATTTGTCGTTTCTTACCAAAATTCGGTCGACTTCTGTGGACATTTTTATTCGCGCCATCGCCGCCACCAAAATCTCAAAGTAATGGATTGGTTTTTTTTTCATTTTGTACAATTAGTAATGGGCGGCTTAGCTCTTATATAAGGTCTTTACATAATGGCAGCTAGTAATACAGAAACACAAATTAACATTACATAATAACGATTTTAATTTTACCGTTTGTAATTTTATATTTTCCCATTGTTTAGCAACTTAAAATTTTCTTTGCGTTTAATTTGAGTAGATTCAAAACAAGAATTTTGCGTTTTGTGCCCATAATTTGGATACAAAATGCGAAAAAATTTCAAAAGCTACGGTTATATCGAACTTTTGCGAATCTAACCACATTGAATGCAAAAAAAAATCACGTTAAAAATGCTCGCAAATCTGAAAATTTCAGACGCAATAATATGTTCAATGTAAGAGCAATTCTAACAGCAATTATAAAGATTCATTTCCTTAAGACGTTTAAAAAAATACGGACAACCACTTACTTCAATATGATGCAAAAAAAAAGTTTTTACCTTTGAGTTTTACAGTATTTTTAGTTAACACTGATTTTACGACGCAGCACTTTTAATCAAAATTGAGAAATGATTTCTTTTTAGTGATGCGTCTGTTGAACGGTCGGCCAACGACTTAAAATGGCATTTGTGCTCACTTTTGACGCGCGATAAAGTGCTAAAGGACTGGCGTCCGCTGTCCGAAAGCTTGAAAATGCACCACGATGTGTTTTTGGAGGGATTGCTCTTTCAACTGACACTGCAGTACCCGCTGCCCGGCTTCTCTGTCTCGCAGTGGAACTCGCAATTGGCTGTGTCGTCAGGCGGCGCCGACCAACAAAACCAACAACAATGTGCAACATATTTGAAGAATGAAGGCGCAATCATCAGGTAAATTTTTAGGGTTATTATTTTTTGGTAGCGCTTTATTTCACTTAGACATTTCTGTACGTTAGCTAAACAAAGAATGCCCAATTAATTTACATAAAGCACCGGAGGCTTCCAATTTTTTTTTCTTAAATATGAAAATCATTCTTGTTTAAAAACATGTCTTTGACATGCGGATAAAATGACGCCGTACATAGCAAAACAAAATGAAAACCGGGCTAAGTTAATTGTTTCTAAAGAAAGACCTCATACAAATTTATTGGCGAATACAGCAACAACATATTTGTAGCGCCGTCTTCAAGAGATGCGGCTGAAACGACTTCGGTCTGTCTGTCCCTTTTTTTTGAGTTTTTCTTTTAGTTTTTAAGTTCTTATTTGGCAAGAAATAGCAAATAGAACTAAACCTCTGTGTGCTCATCGTTTGAGACTGCTAGACCCTAATCGATGACTAACTTTCTTAATGAATTCCGTTTTTGCTGAAATGTTTCTTTTTTTCAGCTTTGAAAAAACCGAGCACGACAAATTTTTGTGCAGTCGTACAGTAGTCGGCCTACATAGTTATACTGTAGGGATATTGGATGAAGAGCCAGCCGTTCCTTCGCCAATTAACTCGTGGTTGGCTAAGTTGTCGGCGCGCCGCAATTCCTCTGTAAGCGCTCAAAACGTAAGTGACGGGGATTTGCCGGTGACGGAAACAGCGACAACACGGACCGACCTTTTCCAAGTTTGTCCTTATTTGTATTTTATGCAATCAAAGTAGTGTTGTACTGAACGGTTTTTCTGTTTCCAGGAATTGCCTCGACCGGCGACTCGCTGGAATGGTCACAATTCGACGAGCGGCGCCGGCGACTCATCGCCCCCATCCATTTCTCACCAACAAACTGCTATTGAACTTGCCGATATGCTACAAATTATTCGGAACAGCTCGCATACCCCACATGTCTTACCGTCTCAGAAATGGCGCGAAGAATTTGCTGGTAATGCGGTCAATGCCAATGATGCTAGCCAATCTGGCGTGGTCGGCAATCCAAACAATGGAAAGTGGCGTCAAGTGTTGTCCGATTTTTGTTTGTTGGACAAGTCACGGGAGGCGTCGGCCAATTTTAGACGTGAACTCCGGCACTTGGACTCGACAATGTCGCGGGAATTGCATAAGGTGGCTGTGATTTATGTCGGCAAGGACCAAGAGGTTTGCGTTAATGGTTTAAATGTAGTTGTTGAGTAGTAATTAATGACCGTTTTGTTGTTTTAGACTTTGCTTTACTCGGTTCACTTTTTTATTTTTTTTAATAATTTAATATTTTTAAGCAACTGTTTAAAGGCATGTTAAATAGCTGAATAACACTTTAAACAAATTTGTATAAAACAAGGAGTTTTGACCGGACTAATTATTAAAAAAAAACATGAAATAAGTATAAAATTATTTTAAATGGTCCTCCAGGAAGCACTCTAGCCTATTAATCCACTGCAAAAAAATCCTTTTCAGGTGGAGAGTGAGAATTTGGGTTCACCGTCTATTAAACATAATGATTAATAATGCAAAAGTTTTGTATTCTATGTGATGGATTGAAAAAGGGTCATTAATGATTATATTTTTTAGTATATTCCTATTAGTATATTCAAGTTTTCATGTCGACAAATTATTTTAAAATTTTTAGAGTTAAAGCAACTAGAAAGAGATATGGACTAAAGAATGGTGCACAATTTTTCAATTGAAAGTTTTTTTTCTTTAGGACAAACAATCGATTCTATCAAACAGCAGCGGTTCAGAGGCGTTCAATAATTTTATAGACGGGTTGGGCTGGCTTGTCCGCATTGGGGCGCCGACATTCTTTGGCTATTCCGGTGGGCTGCCTCAAAACCAGACGGCGCCTTATTTTGCAACTGCCAACACCGAAATCGTCTTTCACGTTTCGACCATTTTGTCCGGCGACGTCACACAAAAACTGAAACATTTGGGCAACGACGAAGTTCACGTCGTGTGGTCGGAGCACTCGAAACCTTACAAACGCGAATCGATTGCGACGCGGTTCTGCGACGTCCTCATTGTCTTGTACCCAATCTCCACTGTTTTGGTTCGTGTACAAATTGAGACGCAAAACGCCAGTCTACAGTTTGGGCCTTTGTTTAATGGTATGATTTCTTTTCCTTTTTTCGGCGTTGTTTGGCTACTGTTTTAATGGACTTTTGATCTTGCGTGAAGATTATCATTCTGTCTAACACCTCTTTAACAATTGTTAAAAGTTCTTAGGATGACTGATCAATCTTTTAAACTAAGCATCTCTGTGATCAAATATTTGTGATATAAAATGTCCTTTTTATGAAGTGTCCGAGTACCGAATTTGTCTATGTGTTAAGATGCCGTTGATTTTGTATGTCTGAATGACTAAGAAGCTCTAGAGGCATACACTAATAGAACATGTTTCAAAGTATCCCCACGGACAAAACTGCATTTCACCATTTTTCTTTGACTAAAATGCCAATGAGGGGCAACATGTCAATAAGACTAGATACTAGGTAAATTTTTTTTACACAAGCCGCCTTTTTATGTATTATTAAACCGTAATTTTCAGTTTATTTAGTTTTTACAACATACAAATTTTTCAAATTTTTTTTATCAACGATTGCATTTTTAGGCGCGTTTGTGCATGTCCAACAAGTGGCGAGTCTTGTGCGCGAGACTGTTTTGAACGCGTCGCGTGCTTACCGCAACGCACGCCTCGACTGCGATCGTCCCAACAAACACCGCGAAAAGGTGTTTGAACAGACCAAAACCCACTTAAAGCATTTGTCGTTGGCCAACTCGATTACACGACTTTATGCGCCGACGCCGAATTGTTGAAGTACTCTTTTTTCGGCTTAAGCTAAATAGAAGATAAAGAGTTGCGGTTAAGTGGGTGGAGGCAGTTTGATTGTGCAAAAGGGCGATGAGATTTGAATAGGAAAACCCTTAAGAAAAGTTTACAAATATGTAGGTATTGCAAACGTTTTGATGATTGTCAAAAATTCCTGTGAGCTATACACGTCTAATCCAAATTCTTTTTTTTATTTAATTTATTTTTGACTAAATTTTTGTTGTTTTTGGTATAAAAAAAATTTTTTTTTAGCAAAACCCTTTTTTTGCTTGTTGTTTTTTTTTAATAAGTTTTTTTTAATCGTTCGGTTAAGTTTATGGGAACGAATTTTAGGTTAAGGCTTTATTTTTTTTCTCTAAGTAAATATGAGTGAATTTGTGAGGGATCCACTAAATTTGTTTTTATTGTGTAAAGCTTTGGAACTATTTAGAAGGAGAGTTTTTATTGGAGCAACTGTTTGAGAAAGTTGTACGTAATGGATAAAGGCTTTTGAGGCCTTTTACATTTGTTTACTATTTTTTTTGTGTATAGTCGGACAGATAAAAAGTAGCATTGACCATTGAGGAAGTCAATAAGCCATTCACTAGTTTGTATGGGTATTTCCTCACCAACATTTATTTGCGCTCATTCCAACCCAAACTCTGAGACATTTACCTATCGTATTTTTTTCATTATTAATTTTAGGTGTGGCTTCTTTGCGATAAGATAAGTTTAAGACTAAGACACAAATTGGGACGCTGATTTATATGACCCGAAATGGGGTCGAGTGTCAGTAGAGTTGAGGCTCGGCTTGAGTTTAACGACTTTTAACAGTTGTGTTTTTTTTTAATTTTTATATATTTAATCCGCAAATCAATTTTCAAAGTCCCAAAGCGGTTCGTCTTTGGCTGAATGAGTCGTTAAAAATTGTTCATTCACAAATTCCTATCGCTACTGTTCATCAACAAATAAATTTTTGAAACATTTGCTAACTTTTTTGTCCTTTTTAAACCTTATTTTTGTTGTTTTTTTTGCTTGGACAATCCATAATGTGGTTTACAAATAGAGTTTTATTTATTCAAATTTTTTTTACCTAATAAATAAATCAAGAAATGTTCACTTTTCTTCTCAATATTAATTTGTTTCTTTTGCTTAATTTTTCTTTTGATTTATCCCTAGGGATGTGGCGGCGTAATATAAGTTTCAGGATTGAAAGTTTTCTCAAATTGGTGTTAATAATTTTTGATTTTATTTTTATACGAAACACGGCATTTATTGCAGTAAGCTTTATGAAAAACCTGCCAATCTATTTGAGCAGCGAGCTTTCAATGCCATTTTGATCGTTGTAAAGCCGTTTTGAACAATTTTAAATAGCTTTTTTTAAAAAGCTCTTTTCACGGCACTGTCCAAAATTGGCTACAAACAATTGGTCAGAGCGTGGCTATAACGTTATTGATCATTTAATACATTTATTGGACAATAAAGTTGTTGAATTGCCCAAGGCGAGGCCGAAACACCTGTCTAATAAAGCTTACGGAATGGCGGAAAGCTCAAAACTTGTTGGCCGAGAAAGCTCAAATAATGTTTGAGAGGCCAAAATTTTCCGATATCTATGCTTATGAATTGGAACAAGACTTTGGATGATAATTCATTCCTCTAATAAATTAGCAAAATGACCAAGGCGAGGGCAATAAAACTGATCCAATCCAATTAACAGCCTCCTCAAAAATACGGCGACATGTCTCCTTCAATTATTTTTTTTGCTTTGCAAATGTTGTATTTCTAAGCTATTAAAGTGTAATAATTGCATATTATCAACTAATCTATTGTGCTAACAAATTTTGTTTTTTTTCCTCCCTTATAATTTTTGCCTTCTTTTTACTCGTTGATTATCTGACAATTGTGATAAAATATTTTGTTCTAATTTTATAGAAATGGAGTTTAATAAAATATTAATTGTTTTTTGGCGCTTTTTCGGATTACTAATGTGGAATATCGTATTTTTGGACGACCAATTTCTTTGAGTATTGATTTGTGGTGGTGTAGTGTTAGAGGAGCAGCAGACGCTGTTTGAGATGACTCTACTTTAGTTTGTGCGCTGCAAGTAAGGTTTTACTGGAGGGTTTGTTCTCAAAAGTTTTGCTTTTTGTTTTATCTTTAGATTCGGTATTGTCGCATTGTTAGAGATTGTTATTATGAAAACATTTTTGTCAAAAAAAAACAATAGCACGATTGCGTTGGAATAACGCTTTCGCGCAACTTTACCATTTTCGCATTTTTTTCAGACGAAAACGTCAATTCTAATAAATACTATAGAATTTTGACAAAAAAAAATTTTTGTCGAATTTTTGACGGCGCTTCACTTTGACGACGCTTTTGTGTAGCTCTGGCCTTGTGCCAATTAAAAAAATTCAATAAGAATCACTTCGTTTTTTTGCACTTCTGGCGTTTTTGTTTCATACAGTAAAGACAATTTTTTTGATATAGACACGTTTTGTGTATTAAGCCGGAAATCCAATAATAAGTCTACTGATTGTGTCCGAGATGCACTTTTATGAAAATGAAACGATGAAAATTCGTTCAAGCACTTTAGAGAACGAGCCCTGTTACCAAATTGTTTTCTTTTTTACCTTCCTTTAGGCCTGTTTCAACTAAAATATGAAATAAACAGACCTTTTGATGAAGTGCACCTCAATTTGGCATTTTTTTGTACGAAAGGTCAATTGAAGGACCTTTACTTTTTCAGCTCTTTAATTTATTGGCTTTGTGTAAGAGCATTCTTTAAATTTCATTATTCAATCATTTTAGCCTTTTTGAGGAGATGAATATTTTGCCGAAAAAAAAGTGGCATGTGCGCACAAAAGAGAATATGGCGCGGGTGCGCCGCGACGAAGCCAAGGCCGCCGCCGAAGAAGAGGCGCGTCAACAGCGCGTCAAGCTGGCAGACCACGAAGACCGCGTCCGTCGACTGAAGACACGCTCCAGCGACACTGCCGTCCCTTCATCCTTCGACCTGATGTCCAGTCGGGCGTCGACATCTGCGGGATTAAAACCTTCTGGTATGTTTTTTTTTCAACTGTCTTTTGAGTTTTTTTAAAATCATTTTTAGATATATCCAGACCCGACCAGGCCAGCGGCATGTTCAGTGGCACGGAGCACGTCAACCTGTTTGCGGAATTAGAGGACCAGGAGCGCCAGAACCTGACACAAGCCAACAAGGAATACGAGAAGGAGAAGAAAAAAGAGCACAATGACTGGGAGTCGAAGATGGGTAAGCAGACTGGCTTGGGATTTGCGGATTGGAAGAGAGTGAAACCCGCTGTGTTTAGGCATAATGAAGCGATTTGCCGAAGACACCAAAGAGTATTCGAACGAGAAGTATTGGTGGGAAAGCATTCCACTCGTCCGCCAAAGCATTACCGACGGTCTGATAGGGAATCACGCCAAAAATATCGTCTCCAACGACCCGATGGCGGCAGCGTTGGCGGATAAAAGCGCCGCGACCACACAAATTGCGCCGATCATGAAGCAGAGGATAATTGAGCACGTCGCCCAGTCCTTTCCCGAAATTAAGCCGGCGAAGAAGAGGAAGGCCGATGGAGACGAATTGTTAAAGAAGTTTGGCAAAGAGAAGTTAAAGAAGATGAAGAGGAAAGTGCGCAAGCGCTTAAAGAAGGCGAAGAAGGAAGAGAGGAGGGAACGACGGAAAAGCGAGAAGCACAAAAGTGAGAAGCGAAAGAAAAAGCACCGCTACTCTTCTTCCTCTTCCTTTTCGACAGGAGAGCAGTCTTCAGACGATTCAGCTCTCCAAGTTTTGGAGTCTGCTTCTTCTTCGAGGCTCGGTTTGCTTTTCTTTTGCTTTAACTGTTTGGTTTACCTCAAGTTTTGCGTTTACTCTTTTATTTTCCTAAAATTTTCAAGTTAAACTCGTTGGTGAATTCACGATTTTTTGGCAGATAATTAGTATGCTTTTATAATTAGCTGCGCCCCAAATGTGCTGTTCAGCCCGCGTCCTTTTGTTAAACCTTAATTACGGAGATTTAAATTTTTAGCTTACACGTCACTTTACAATATCTTTTTTTAATAACCCTTAATTAACACAGCAGTTTTTTGTTCTTTTTTTAATATTTTGACACAGTTTCAAATTTAGAACCCACCGCCTTTTCTTCGCCCAATTGCAAAAAGACAAAACCAGAGGACAAGACAAAGGAGAAAAAATTAAAGATACTCCGGGAAGAACGATTGCAGAGAGAGCGGTTTGAAAAAGAGCGCGCCGAAGCACTCTTCCAGCCAAAGAAGGTCAAGCTGGATGTGTACAGCTCGAGGGAGGCTAAATTGGCGTCTACCCTGGAAGCGGAAAGAAGCCGCAAGTACAATTCACAGTTCAATCCCGATTTTGCAAAATGATAATTTATGAATAAATGTGTGCAAAGGACATTTTTTTGCTTTGAATCAATTAAATTCGAAAAGTGATTATGTATAAGCGCAATAGATTGCAAAAAATATTCAATTCTTCATTTTGTGACCGTTAAAAAACGCAAATGGTACAGCTGAGGAATAGAACCCGTGCTAAATAGGTAAATTCCAAGCGCTCCACCGTTCGGCCTGCTGCTAGTTGTGAATTAATGTGCAACTTTTGTCGAATCAATGACTATCCGTCTACCCAATGCAAAAACCTTTATTACACAATATTCATAAAAAAAACTAAACAACACATTTTTTTCAAACATAAATTTATTCTTTACGAAAACCCTATATCGCCGTATTTGCCTTTTTCACCACTCGACCCATTATTGTACTGGTTAGACACATCTCTGTCTGAAGGCGAATCAGAGGACGACAAGGAATACGGTGTGCCGGACATGAAAGGCAATTCATCGGGTTGTAAAAATTTAGATAAACCTCTGGTAGGCGCCTTATTATACGCAGCTGAAGGGTCTCTTGGCGACGTATTTTCTTCTGATTGTACAGATGTCTGATAATCATCGCTACTGTAAGGCGCAGCCACGTCTTCGCTCAACAAAGAGTTGTTCAAAGGCGCAGCGCCGCCAACTCGTGCTCGATTCGTCATTCTCAGGCTGTCATACGTGTTCGAAGTAGCACCACTACTAGCGTTGTACTATAATTAAGCACATTCATTAAAAAAAAATGTTAATAACTAATTCTCAACACTTTATTTGCGGTGCTTTAAAGTTGCGGCAGTCGACTTAAAGCCAACGCCGAGTCGTGGCAGTCCACTTGACTGCCGCTATTTAAAAGTGTCGCAAATCGACATTTGCGAACTCTACATTATAGCGAGTCGTCATTTTTTCTTCATAAATACACATGTTAAACTAGCCGTCGCATATTGCAGTCTGATTAGGTTGAAAAAAACAAAAAATAATTTAATAAAACTCTCTTAAAAATAAAACGATATCAAAGCGGAGATGCATCAAAATCAAACCCAAAAAAAAAATATTTCGGAAACAGGAAATCAAAATTATAAAAATTGCACGACTTAAAATCGAAAGGAAAAAATCACCAAAAAGCGAAAATAATTGAGTTAGTGGTGTAGAACGTGAGCACATCACAAACAAATAAGCATTAAAACAAAGATGCAAACCAGTGCGGGACCGACTATGCATTATAGAACAGCGAAATGTAGGTATAATTCATTATTTTCAATTTTAAATACCATTTTGAATTTTTAGTTTTTGGCTTTTTACAAAAAAAAAATTTCAAAAATAAACAAGTAAAATTTTTTTCTGGACTTTCTACAAAATTTTTTATCTGACTTTCGCTCAGGGCAAATATTTTGAATTTCCGAAAATTAACTTTTATTTTTGTCTTCGATCTACAGAAAATAAAACTTGCTTTGTTTGCATCCGAAGACAGCTGAGTGTACAATAAAAATATCTAACAGCATATGTGTAAAGCAATAAAAAAAAAACCTTTAGGTAAAGATCCGAAAGCATTGGCTTGATCCGATCGCCACACGTATTAAAGGTTAGCATATTGGCTAATGTCAACGACCCGAATCCCGCCAACAAATACAGAGGCCAACCTTTAGAGCCAAAGCGCAAATTGGCGGGCAGTCTTTGGCGCGCATAGTACAAACTTCCGCACACGACGGCGGCGGTCGGCAACCCACGCGTCAATGTCATCTCAGCTGTGCACTCCTTCATCTTTTTGCTCACCTTTTCGCGGTCGTCCGAAGAAAGTATTTTCAACAGCCATTGCAGTTGTTCCAGCGAAAGTTGTTGGCCGCTTGAAGAAGAATAGGATTGCGTGGGAGGATTTAGAGGGCTTTGATCCATGTGTGCAATTTGAGAATTCTTTCAAAACATAAATAATTATAAAAAAAGTATTTCGAAGGAAGGATTTATAGCTTCGGAAAACTCAATGATAACAAAAAAATATATATTGCAACTGGCTAAGGTTCCCATTGTTTTGGCCCTATAGATAAAACTCACTTTTATTTACCAGTTATTTCAAAATATTAAAAAATATTGTAATCGCATAATCCTCATTTGCAATTGTCCCACTCGTGAGCCCACGAAAGGCCTATGGGCCAAAACCTAACCAATTCGGGATAGCCTCCCAGGACTAGGTTGAAAAGCTTACAACATATTACAGAAAAGGTAAATTGAATTCACCAATAGAGCAAATAAAACAAGTTGAATGAAAAGCATTGTACAGTATAAATATGAAGCTCGTTGAAAAAGTAAAAAAAAAACGAAAAATTGCATAAAATTAAAAAAAAAATTTTTTTTAATATTTTTTTTAAATTTGCACCAGAATATTTAAAATAAATTTTAGCGCAATTTTAAATGTACTTTTTTTTGCAAAAACAACTAATACATATGTGTATGTATTGGTCATTTTTGCGAAAGAATAAATTTGAAATTGCGCTGAAATTTATTTTAAATATTTTTGCGCATATTTTTTATGCATAATGTAAAAATCCTTTTCATAAAAAAGGTGTTGGACAAAATTTTGTAGGATTTTCAAGACTAATTCTGGGAATAGGCCTAAACTAGTCGTGTTGCTTGGAATAATCGTTTTTACCCATTTTCAAAATTAAAACTGTGCAAAGTATATATATATATATATATATATATTATTTTTTTTCTCCACTTAATCCTTGAGGATCTGATTTTAAAAAATCTGTTTGCACACCAAGGGAGCTCCGTGTTTTTTTGCGTGGTCATTTAGACTGATCAATTTTTGTGATTTAAATGAATTTTAAATATATAAGTTTATTGAGCATAAGAATCGGCTTCGGCCAGCCTACTCCTATTGGAAATATTTTTAATTATTTAATAACAGCAATCTGAGCGTTTAGCTTTTTGACTGGCCAAAAGTGACAAATTAATTATTGTCATTAAATTAAGGAAGAGAGCGTTGTATTTTGAGTTAAGACAACACACTCAGTCAGACCATAAAACCACGCATTTCAAAAATTTGGGTTTATATATAGGAACTGTCTTAATTTTCAGAAAGGTATCTTGACACACATTGACACATAGTCCTATTTTGTACATAAAAAAAAAGAAAAAAAGGACCAATTATGGGAATAGTCGCTAGTGTCAGCAAGTCGAACGACGAAATGGTTGACAATTTGGTTAAGTTGGGCTCAATATTGACCAGACGCATTGAATTGTCGTTCAGGTTTTTTCTAACCAGTACCAATTGTCTTTCTTTTTAATTTAACAAAGGTTTAGGCTGGTGGATCGTGGCCGGTTTTTGCCCGACAATGATCTCGAAGGAAATGCCTACAAGGACTCGGCGTGGCGTTCAAAACAAAACGGCGCTGACGCTCCACTCCATCTCAGCGCGCCCGGCATTTATGCCACGGCTCTTGAAAACTTGAAAATCGATAAAGGAATGTCTTTTTTGAATGTTGGCTCCGGAACTGGCTATTTCAGCACTATAGTTGGATTTTTGTTGGGTATTTTTTTTAAATTTTGTCTCAGAGATTTAAGCAGTTAGACTTGAATCGGTTGGTTTGTGCATGAAATATTTTTTAATTTCAAGACATGGAGATTTTGCGCAAAAAAAAATCATTTACTTATTATAAAATATTGTTAGACTTTAGAAAGAAAATAATAGTGTAGTTAAACAAGAAGGTTAATTGCAATGCGATGACACAGTATTAAGTTTGCATAGTGCTGGGTAATGACAGCCCTCTCTTTTTTGTACATTATTTTTCTTTATCTAACGTCGGACAGAATGAAAATTGACTTTGTATTAGAAAGGGTTACTAAGGCAATGCCCACCTGGAAAAACGAAATGAACAGGGTATACGATGGTACAGTATTGCTGCTGCATACAGAAGTTTGTTGCGCGCAATCCTATGAATCCTCAAAATAGAGAAAATGCAAATAAGGGGCAAAACATGCTCAATTCTTCATAACTTAAACTTGAACAATAATATTCTACTATACGTGCGCAAATCTTTGAATGCAAAAATTTTTTAGGCGAAGTATGAATAAAGTTGTATTAAGGTGATCATGGAATAAATCATGGCGTCGAATTGTACGAAAACCTCGTTGAATACGCCGACGAGCGGCTCCAGGAGACCCTGAATACCCCGGAAATTTTGGCTAATGATTGGTGTATGCCTCAATTTTTTCTCGGCAACGCTTTTCAAATCAGGACAGAGGCGCGCTACGACCGAATCTATTGCGGCGGCTTGGTGCCGCACTCGAGGCGCAGCTACTTTTGCAATATGCTCAAAGTGAAAGGAGTATTGCTAATGCCGTACGGCGACTACGTACGTCATTTTTTTTATTCTTGTTTTATTTGTTTGGCCTTTCCGCGATTTCGAGTGTAGCCTTCATGTCAACATTGTTGACGAGCCGCAAAATTGAAAGTTTTTTTTTAAATGTTCTATATAACAGTAGGGAGCTTTACCAACTTTACTGCAGATTTACAACTATAGGTTAAAATTTAAATCCTGGGACTACCTGTATATTTTTTTTTACAGCACATCAATGCATGGCAGTTTTTTCATTCTCAAATGTAACAAATAATTATAACAACTTAATTTTGTGGAAACTACGGTAGCTACTTTTGTTAAGGCCATCAATATTCGGATCGGTCCACTATTCGAATGGCAGGATAAGCTGAAGCGCAATTATTTTATGAAGAGTAAAGCCTATGCCTTTTTAGTCTTATTTCATATTGAATAAAATTCTATACAATATTAACTCGGGCTGAAGACACAGACGAGTCAATTTGTGAGACAAATAGCAAAAAATTTTGATTTTTGAGTGAACTTTTTTTCGTAAGCTACAGTATATTTCAATGGACTTGTTTTATTCAAATCTTTATTTTTGACGGCTTTTAGCTTTTGCGGATTGTTCGTGCCTCGAAAAATTATTTCAAATGCCAGAACATATCGGCGGTTCGCTTCTCCAACCTTATCCAGCCGACGCGCGACTGCCCAATATTATTGCCTCTTCCCGGCGCACTTAACTTGAAAATAATTTGCCGTCAAATTATACAACGTTGCGTTCGCCAGTCAATACTGGAACAGAAGACGGCGCCGCTGCGAATATGCTACACGTGTAAGAATGATGTAGAAGAGGAGGAGGCAAATCCAAAAAATGGCAAATTGCCGAGTACTAGCGTTCGTCCTACAGGTTTTTTAGTTTGCTAAGCTGTTTACTGATTTATTGGCAACTTGCTTATTTTTTTTAGGTAGAACAACCAATGGTAGAGGTGTACGCCGTAATATTACGGATATGACCGAAATTCTATCTCTTTTCAATGACCGACTAATACGTCATCGCGTGCGTGCCCGCGCAAACGAAACTCGTAAGGCTTTTCTGACATTTAGAGCTTTAAGTAATAGACTTTGAAAGGTCGTTCCTTTTTTGCCAATGAAATGTTTAACGATTAGAAAACCTGAATAACTTTTGTGGTTTAGGATTGCAAAACCCCGGAGCGGAAAGACCAGCCGAGCGTGACCCGAATAACTTACGTGAACACGAGCTGTTGGACGATGTCGATTTTGAGTTGATTATGGTTGGTTTTTTTTAAGGCGCTTTCTGAAGACCTCTAATAAGTAAGTGCTAAGAAAACTTTGAATAATTTAGCTTTTTCACTGTTCAGAATTCACTTAGGAGGGTTTTTGAAACTGAACTTCAGGGGATAGAGTAATTAGTTGTTTTTAAGGGCTTTCATTTCGACGAACTCGGCGATGACGCAGTGATTCGTGGCGAATGGACTCCCAGCGAGTCCGAGGAAGACGATCATGTGGATTCCCAGAACTACCTAAGGCATCATGAAACCGATGATGAGGTGGACAGCGGCGAAAGCAGTAATGTTAATTTTGAAAATGATGAAATGACCGATGTTGAGCGCCTCAGGACGGAAAGTCAAACAAACGACCATCGTCCCGAGACGACGGCGACTTTTCGCTCTTCGAACCAAAACTCAATTAATCTAATGCGTGGAAGAAGTACTTCACTGAGAATTCGCTTTCTTGGGTATCCATCGCTGACTACAACAGATACGCAGCCAACAACGTCGGACGAACGCGATGTAAATAATACGCAGACTGGTGGTATATTTTAATTGTATTTTTAATATTAATATGTATATGAAACATTTAAGTTGTGTGATTGTTGTATTGCAGTGTAAGAATATTGATTATTGCTTACAAAATTAGGAATGATCTGGTTTTCAATAACCGTGTTTGCCTATTTATTTATTTTTATCTCCAATATGTTAACGAAATTCTTTATTCGCTCTTGATTGGAGACGTTAACGAGACTTAACTTTTAAAGGAGGAAAAGTTGTGCGAGCTAACTTACTGCCTGTATTTTCTACTAAAAGGTCAGTAAAAAATTAGTAAGAATCGGGCTCAGCCAAAACCTTTCCTAAAAACCTCATATCTAGTTTTATAAAGGAAAAAAATAATAAAATCTTAAGGATTTGGCTCACTAAGGTTTTTTAATTAAAGATGTTTGACCAGTTTTTATTGGAATAAAGCAATGCGTTAGGCTGTAATCAAGATGAAAAAAAGTTAACTACGCATTTTTTTTTCAGTAAACGACCATAAACCGAGTGCTTCAAACAGCGCTTTGACGTCAAACCCATCGACAACTACAAGTTATGACGTGCTCAAAGGCGGAAAGCGATTGCGCAGCTCCTCTGACCACGTGTAAATTTTTGCTGCCATTTCTCTTCCTAATCTGTGTTGTATTTTAGAGAACGCAAGCGCACTCGTGGAAGCGAGGCGTCGACTTCACAAGAGTGCAACAACGGCAAAGAAGAGGTTGAATGTAATACTGGCACAGAGGATGCGGAACGCAGTGTTTTTAAGGAAGATACCGAATGTATTACTGGTCAAGAGGACTTGAATGACGCAAAACATCTGGAAGATGAAATTGGTCATGCACTGGATGAAGAACATAGCAGCGACAACGAGGAAGCAAACATCGCCGATGACAAAACTAATGACGCTCCTGAAAGTGCTTATCAATCTTATCAATCAGGAAACGCTTCGAGTGAAGTGGTTGACAATAAACCAAGTATTGAATTGGTGAGTAAAGAACAAGAGGTGCAAGACACGCTGGAGCCTGCCACAAATTTTCAGCCCACAGTCAAATGTAATGGAAACGAAGAAACTGTAAATGTAAGAAATTTTCATAATTGTTTATTCTGCAAAATTTTTTAAGGTGACAAAAATGTTTTTTTTTGCAAAGAACATTGAATATGTTTTACTTCCAATGTCATAAGATAATATAGTAGATTATCAACTTTTCTCATATACTTAACAGCGTAAGAGAAATGACATTCATTTTGCAGCATGGAAGTAAGAATGAAAGTAAAAACTGTTTACCTTAGTTAAAATTTATTCAATATTTAGTAGAAGCCTCCAAAAAATAAAGAAGCTCCGAATACAGGGACCTTCTGTTTTCCAATTCAATCAGCTAAAAAATAGGTGGCTTCTATTACGGTAATCATTTTGATTTTTGAGCATATTTATAAAAAAGGTCGAGGTTTTGGCATTGCAACAAAAGCAAATTTAAACAAACGATCCAGTTTTTGAGGGGTGAGCTCCTCGTGGAAGCTTGGCGTCCAGAGACATGACAGCCTTGAGGAAAGGTGAGCCAGTTTAGAGTAAATAGGAAAAAAAATGATGGGTTTGTACATTTTTTACACTTAACATTATTACACAGATTTTTTTTTTAGATGGAAAAGGGTGAAATGAATGGAAATAGTCGTGGAAAAGGCAAACGTTCTCAGGAATCGAACGATGACAGTGATGATAATAAAAAGCGAAAGCGTGAAAAAGAGTTTGAGCAGCAAAGGATTAGCTTTCATAACTATAAGATTGAATTCTATAAACGATTAAATTCGCTTCCGTTGACGACTCATATGCTCGACTTTCTGAAGTACCACCAATAGCGCATTAAAGCATTTTAGAATATTTTCTGTGTAAAATTTGAATCAAGTTTATATGAATTAAATTTATTTTTTACCTCCGCGTGCTTATTATTCTCTTAAATGACGCAAGCCAACTAAGAGTTTCCAAAATTACAATAACTGGAAGACTATTTGAAATTAAAACAACATCAAAAATTTTAATAAGTTTGTTGTGCAAGACTTTTTCAATCCACAAAAATGGCTCATTTTACTCAATCGATAAACATGCAACAAGAAAATAGAGAATTGAACATACAGTTAGTAACCCGTTTTCTTAACTTTTATACATAAGTCATTACATTAAAGTTGCAAAGTGACAATGAATTATTGCTGAAAAAATTCCAACATTTTTTTCTTACTGTACTACAATACAGTAATTGTATTATAAAACAATTCCGTTACCATTTTTTCATTCGTGTTGGCGATTACTATATTCAAAACAACTTAAATATTTTTCAAATTTGCGCGCGTACATTTTTTGAAAATGTGTTGACGCATGACGCAAGCAGCCTTTTTGCTGAAAAACGGGCGGAGCGTGCTAGTCTGTCGCAAAAACTCAAAAATTTTGCCTTTGAAAGCCAAATTTTCGATGACAATTTTTTTGTATTGTTTATGCTACTGTTTTTTGTTTACCTTTGTTTGCCTCAATTCTCTTTTATGTTATTTTCATGTATCAATGATGTTTTGCAAGCTCAAGCGCCACAGCTTTAAAGCCGATTAGCCAAACAATTTGCGTTTTGGGTTTTAAATATTTTTTTGCTGAATAAAATGTTTTTGTTGTTATACTTTATGGATTTATGCTCATTGAAATATTCTATGGATTGTTCTGATAACGTCAGGCCGGTCGGTACTGACCACTACGGTGGTAAACGTGCATTTCTTTTTTTATTTTCTAGAAATGTGACTGCACTTTTAATTGTTAGAAATATTTGGAAAAAAACTTATTTTTAACTTAGAAATATGAAGTTTAAATGAAAAAATTTAAGACAAAATTCCCATTGCTACCATAACGCGATAGAAGGTTTGGGTTTAATAGTTTATGAACTATTTTTTAATGATTTGTAAAGTATTATTACATTCGGTGATCTTGCACGTTGGATTGTCTTGCCGGAACAATTTTATGGCTAATAATTTTACACAAACTTTCTGTAATTTGGTCTAAATACTGTTATTCACTGCTCTCCCATCATTTTTTGTATTGTCTAATCAAAGATTGAAATATTTTTGATAATTTGTCGCTTTTGGTGTTTATCGGCCGTTTATAACGAAATTTGATTTTTTTTTCCAATTTATCGCCTTCTATGTTCTGTTTAATGATGAAACTTTGCTTTTGATAACCAAAAAAATAATGACACATTAAATTTTTTTTTCTCTGTTTGAATCATAAAACGTTTGGTGTCATTTTATCAAAAAAAAGAAACACATTTTTTCAAACAGTTAAAATTTCTTTTATTTCAAATAATTTTTCACGCTATATTTTTCTTGTAATTAAAAATTAGCAGAATTCCAGAACTTTTTTACACTTAAATTTTTTTAACTTGTACGTTTGATTTTTTTTTAGTATTATGATGGATCGAAAGTAGAGCCGAGAAATGAATGGTCCCTTTGTCATCAGGATGCGAAGTATTGTGACTGGCCTATCATTATTTATTTTATTTTTTATTGATTTTGGTAAGTAATTTTTAATTATTTAAAGATTTTTTCACTGTCAACTGCTTAGATAATATTTTTAAATTTTTTGCACATGTTTTCTAATGGAATGAAGTTTGAAAGTAATTTATAAACTTAGAATTATTTTCTAAAGTGTTATTAAGTTTGAGCTTTAAGGTTTTGTATTGTATTAGGTCGTCCCATAATTTTGCTGACAAATTTTTTCTAAACGTATAATTTTATTTTTGGGATAGAAGAATCAATAACAATGTTGAAAGTATTGTTTAATAGTGTCTTTTGTGGAGTTCTTTAGACGGCACTCATGTAGCAACGGTGTGTGAATCTGCTTACAATCAAACACGGTTTTTTTCCGCCATAACAATTACGATTACATATTCATTTATATTCACTTTTTTCAATTTTGATAAGCTTTACACTATGCTAAGTGAAGCTTGAAATATAAACGTTATTTAACTTATTGTTTAGCCTTATGTATAAATCCGTATGTCGACTTTTATGAGACGCTCAACTATCGGCCTGTTTTGGATAGGCGAAAACGCTCTTTGGACGACAGCCCGTCTTCAACGGATTTGCGTTTTCGCTCCCATAATCAGTTCGTTTCTCTCGTTATTTTAGATTTTATTTTTTTTTCACTGTAAATTTTAGAACATTTCATTTAAAACTTTCGCCCATCGATCCGTATGGTGGCGTTTTTCACGAGGACTTTTTGGCCGACGTCGATGGAGAAGTGTTATCGGACAGACTCAGGCCGCATAGTTTTCTTTACGAGGGTTATTTAAAAGGTTACAAATTTTTTTGGCATGGGGAATCGTCAATATAATAAACAGAAATATTATTTTTTTGTCCAATTGCAAAAAATTTATTTTGTTAACATAAAATTTTTTCTAATTCGTTTTGAGTAGTAAAATTAGTTAATTTTACACAGATAAATCCTAACCGATCTTTGTAAACCTCTTAAGCCAAAAGCATTTCGAAATTTGATAAAGTCATATACTTTTGTTTTATTTTTCTAGACGATCCAACAGCACGGGTATATGGCTCAATTATTGACGGAATTTTTGACGGACACATCGTCTTTAGCAATGGGCATTCCTATACGGTGGAAAAGGCCGCCAGGTACTTTGACGTGGACAGGCGGCCTTCAAATTTCCATTCCATCATTTATTACGACAATGACATCAGTCACCAAAAATATTTTGTGCCTGGCAAACGGAGAAAGCGTAGTGTGAACGATAATCAGACGACCGATGAAGGCATATATCTTTTGCGTTTTTTCCTTTTCAATGTTTTTACTATTGTCAGTTTTAGCTACATCACCATCGTCGTCGCCGACCGGTTGCGGGTTTTCGGAGAAGATCTGGGAAAAAATGAAACGTATTCAAGAGTCCGTGGTTCAACCTGATAAAGACCGTTTTGGAGGACATGGCTCACAATATTATTCTTATGCTCACGAGAAGCCTGTGGACGAAGATTTGGTGCCTTTTCCATTTAGGTTTGTTTTTTTGTATTAGTTTTCCCTTTTTTTGTTCTGGCCGATTTTTTTCCAAAAGGAAATGTTTTGTGGCTAAATTCTTTTCATAAATAACCTTTCAGCAGCATAATTTTTAAAATGAAACAAATTGTATTACTTTCTCATAAAGTGGCGAGATATCGTTCCAGGACTTAAAATTTTTGAACTTTATTTTCATGTGCAGAAACTGTTGGATATTTCAATAGTTTCGAATGTTTTTTTTAATTATCAGCATTGTTTCAAGACGTCTAAATACTTTCTGATTTTCTAAAGTAAGAGACGGCTTTCATTTTTTGGGTTTTGTTTTGTAATATTTAGACGTTATATGATGTTTCTTACCTTAACATTATTAAAATTTTTAATACTTTTTTTTTGATTTAAGTTGAGAATAGAGTGCTTTCGTGTGCCATATTGATTGGAATCGTTATTTTGCCCTTTAATTTTTACCTTGATGTTTAGGTACTCAGAGGACGCCGGACGCTTTCGGCGAAATGTTCTTTATAAGAACGTTAATACTGGCAATGCAGATCGAATGTTTCCCGTCCGCACTTGCACAGTGTATTTGCAGGCGGACCAAAAGTTTTATGAGTCGGTCTACTTTAAAGAAGGCAACAAAAATCACATTAGGACGCGCGAAGAGATTGTCAGTATTTTTTATAATCACATCAAGGCGGTGAACCAAATTTACGAGTCAACCGACTTTAGCGGTATTCGCGGCCTCAACTTTGTTATTCAGAGGACTTCGGTATGGGTTTATTTGGTTTGTAAAATGAAATCAAGTGGATATTTGCTTTAATCGTTTTTTTTTAATTTTTTTTATAAATTTTTATTGGGTCAAAATCTTTATTTTTATTTTTTTTGTGCCAGTGACCAATTATAATTGAATAATTACATAGAGGCTAATTTGATGAGGTAAAATGATAGTCTAATTTTTTCAAAATAGATTTTTTATACCAATTATGTGTTATGTCCGCTAATGGATTTATTGAGGAGCAATAAGTTACAACTTTTATCATTGTTGCGTCCTTATGACCTGAAAAAACAGCCATGTAATAAGCTAGCCTATTTTATTTCTTATAGAAAATTTCATCAACTATTAAGTTAGTCAATAAGTTTGTGCGGTTTTTTGA
Organism: Drosophila nigritarsus; assembly: GCA_035044305.1. Taxonomy (NCBI): domain Eukaryota; kingdom Metazoa; phylum Arthropoda; class Insecta; order Diptera; family Drosophilidae; genus Drosophila; species Drosophila nigritarsus. Next base: position 179,593 of record JAWNMF010000589.1, read on the forward strand.
GTATCAATAAATTTAAAAAAAAAAGAAAACAGTTAATCGATTAAGTATTTTCCTTTTTTATCATTCACTTCTTGCATCGTTCCGGAAGTTTCTCGATTCCGCGTCGATAACCTCGTTAGAAGTAAACCAAGCCATAACTGCAATTCTTTGTCATTGTTGAATGAAACTCCGCGTAACGCATTTGAAAGTAAACGAAACATATGGTAATCAGACGGAGCAATGCCCGGAGATTGGTGGATGTTGAAGAACTTCCCAGCCAAGCTTCTAGACTACGCTCTTTGTCAATTTCGCAAAGTGCGGACGAGCATTGTCATGCTGCAATAAATTTCACATCGCGTATTTGGACGTTTTTGACGAACTGCTTTCTGCCAAGCGCTGCATTTTTTGACAGTAAACTTCTGCATTAGATGGTGTTGTTTTTTTTCAAGCAAGCTTCCCATTGCAATTATGCTTTACACGTGACGTTGCTTGTTTGTCTTTGTCCACCCACTGTTTACGATTTTTCATGTTTACATACAAGCAACACTTCTTATTTCCGGTCACAATTAAGCTCAAAAATGGTCGACGTTGTTAGGAAGCAAGTTGATGACGCGCAAGCAAAGAAGAGCATGCAATAACCCGATCATCTTAGTTGGCTTGGTCTTAAATTGTGACCCATGCACCAAAGTCTTGCACTTTTTTCATTTCTTCTAGATGTTTGAGAACGGTTGGATGAGTGCAACCCATTTTTTCCGCCAATTCTCGTGATGATTGACGGCTGTATTCTTGAAGAAATGCTTCTAGTTTTTCCACGTCGAATTCAACTGGGCGATAAAATAAATTTGTGACTATGTCATACTTAAAAAATGTTTGAATAAATTGGTTTGTGCTGGTTTCACTGAGAGATCAAACCATTACCGTCATATAAAGATGATGACGTAACCACTAGGCCGGACAGCCAGTTGAAATTTTGCAAAACTTATAAAGTCAAAAATCTTGTTTTTTAAAATAAGAGAAAAATTTAAAAATAAGTTTTAGTTTTAAACGGATTTTGCCTGTACTGTTTTTGTCGTAAAAAAATTAACAAATTTTCTTGTCCGTTTTCTGTCTTTTTGCCAAATGAAATTTGTTTTTTTGCTTTTGGCCATCCTTTTACTGTCTTTTTTTATCGTGAAAAAGGACAAAATCTCATCCATGGTAGCATCCAAGAATGTTTGCATAAGAAAAGAGAAGAAGAGACAGGAAGGCAGAAGAAATAGAAAACAATATACACGATATGTTTAAGAATTTGGTGTATGTGTAAAAAATAGAATGCGAAGACTGGAGGCCAAAGGAAACGTGAATCAATATTGTATTTTATTGTCACGTTAAAAAAAACTATAAGAGACCTTATCAGTAAGAGATAAAGGAAGAGAAAAGTAAACAAACATTTGAAAAATAAATAATTTTTTAAATTGCAAAAAAAATGCGAAAAACAAAGCAAAAAAGTATGAAAAAATATGTTTCATGTAAATGTTTGGCGTGCGTTAGCCAACGTCAGTGCTGTTTGCTGCGAATGTTGTTGTTATTGTTGTTGGCTAGCAAGATGTGAAAATGTAAAAGTTGTTCTTGTTGTTGAATGTTTTGTAGTTGATAGTCTAGAATAAGAGGAAGAAAGGAAGGAGAAATGATAGCATGAAAAAAAGGGAGATTTAAAAATTTTTCCATTTTTTAACACAATTTCAATCGTTAAAAAAATTAATTTTTTTTGTGATAGAAAACAATTTTAAGTTCTTTTTTTGTTGAGGGGAGAGGTGAATTGTCGATATCATTAAAAACCGATTTTCTCATATGCTTTGGCATAGACTCATAGGTTTTACACCTCACGCTTTTGATTTGGAATTGAACTTGATACTTAAGGAAAATTTTGAGCTTTACCTTTAACTTTGTGTGCTTCTCTTGAGACTTATATTTTAGCCAACAAAACATGTCTGTCAATTTTTTTGTGTACTTTAATAAGTCGTTTCGATGAACTTTATTTTTTCAGTATTAAATAACGTAGTGAAATGTTATTAGTATTTCAGAATATTTTTGTTGTAGAAAAACATCACTTTTTTGAGGCAGTCTTTCTGTTTAAATCATTAACGACTTTTTTTCTTCTCCTTTCCTTGATTTTTTTCTTTTTTGCTTCACTTTTATCGTCTTCGATTTTCTCTTGCTAGGCCTCTGTTGTAGTCTCTACGAATTTTTGTTATTTATGTTTTCATTGAAATTTTTGCTTTTTATTTTCTGTCCTTCATAAACCAATTGAAGAGTAATACACACACAAAAAATCATTTAGAGTCTCCACTCATTTTTTTTTTTACAAAAGCGAAAAAATAATTGCAAACAGTGTGTTAATATCAAACTATATTAAACAAATTAAACAAAATTTTGACAAATGATGAATAAAAAGAACAGGAATGTATTTTGTAAAATGAATTAGCCACTTAAATACACAATGGACACACCGGAATTTATAAGGACATTTGAAAAAGCCGGACAAGCGGTTTTTTCTTATCCCTTGAATGTGGGAGGTCGTAATATTTAATTTATCAAAACGAATTTTTCTCAATAAATATTTTTTTTCGCTAATTTGACTTAAATTATATAAATTAAAATAAATAAATCTGTAAAGCGTAATGTATAACAGTTTAGAAGAAAATGATTCGTTCGTGCTAAGCCGGCTTGGAGAGCCTCGGGGACTTTGGTGCTTTTGGGTTAATTTTTTTCTGAACGAGTTTACATTTTTCTTACTATAAAATATTTTTTTTCTTTGTCATATCATGTATTTTTTTTGTTCCCCAGCTTATTTAGCCTAAATTTTCCGCTCAATTCATTTTGTCGCATTTTTATTGGTTATGCTTACATTCTCCTCTATTTGCTAATAAAGGCCTCAAACATTAAAATGTATTTTTTGCGTTTAAAAAATTAAATGATTTGCCAAAAATTTATATGTTAATATTAAGCTTAATTGCAACGGCAAAAAATATTGATTTCTATTAGAAATAATGACTTTCAGGGAATGAAAAAAAGTAAAAAATTAATAGACAAACAATGAAATTTTTTAGATTTATACAAAGGACACATGCCATCAAGGTAAGCCGGTGCTCGGCTCGGACAACCCTTTTTGCGAGGAAAATGTCGACGTCTCCAACTATTTGAATTTGAACTCGCAGAGAAACCACTCGGCATTTTGTCTCGCCTATGCTCTGACCTTTCGCGACTTTGTGGGCGGCACTTTGGGTTTGGCGTGGGTGGCCAGCCCGGTGTATAGTAAGCTGAACGCTTTCTTGTTTAACTCGGAAGTTTTGACGCTAACTTTTGTTATAGGCACTGCCGGTGGTATATGTCAGGTTTATCAAAAGTACAATGAAGGTCAACAAGGCACTGCGCATCGCTCTCTAAACACAGGTATTGTGACATTTGTCAATTATGGCAATCGTGTGCCGTTGCGCGTCTCACAGCTGACAATGGCTCATGAGATTGGCCATAATTTTGGCGCTCCACACGATCAGACGGCCGAGTGTCAGCCGGGTCTGCCCGACGGCAATTACATAATGTAGGGTTTGACTTTTTTTTTGACCGTTAAACTTCAAATTGCGTTATTATACGTTTTAATTGTTGCTTAAGCATACTTAGCACAAAAAACTGGTTTACTTAAAATAGTTACATGTTACATTTTTGACATTAAGGCATTACCAATAAAGGATAAACTAAGCCACGCGCACTTTATTTGTCGGATTTTATATTTTATTCTATTTTCGTAACAGTTTAATAGTAGCAAATTTTAGGTTTGCGTCGGCGACTTCCGGCGACAAGGTGAACAACGCCAAGTTTTCCAAGTGCTCCATTGCCAGCATCAGTCAAGTCCTCCACGAAGTACTACAACAGCCGCCAATTGATGCCCACTTTTCTATTATGCCAATGTATGGAAAGAAACGCAATTGTTTCCAAGGTAATCTCATTGGCCCAGCCATGACTAAAAATGTTAATCTCTTTCTTTAAGAAAGGACTTCGGCGTTTTGTGGCAATCAGATTCGTGAGCCCGGCGAGGAATGCGACTGTGGCTTTTCTCAGCGGGACTGCGATGAGATGGGCGACAAATGTTGTTCGCCGCGTGAAAACCACCAGAATCTTTGTCGGCGGACTCCCGGCTCGGCGTGCAGTCCTTCTGAAGGTAAAATTTTTATGTACTATTTTCCTTTGATATTTTATTTTGTTTTGATCTTATTTTTTACACTCAAAGATTAATTAAGTGTTTTTTGTTTGCGCTTTATGAAGTCCAGTGTTTTACTTTGTGTTATCTTTGCGCGGTAGTGGTTGTATAAGCGGGGACAAAATCGTGTCATTGAATATACGTGTTGCTCTTCGACTTAAATTATTTTTCAATTTTGAATTGCTATAATTGAATTAACATTAAATTGTAATATGTTTTAACGCCTTTTTTATCCATACCATTTTTTTCATTTTTTTGGCTCTTGCTGTCCGACCTTTTTTGTCTGTTACCATTTTTGCCTAAACAGTATAATTTGTACGTCTTATTGTTAGTTATGGCATTATGTCAGTCCTTAATTGTTCTGGGCTAATTCTTGGCTACTTGTTTATGCTTTATTTAACACTTTTAAAATTCTGCGCGTTTTGCCAAGATATAAATTGCTGAAAAATTCGAACAGAGGTTACTGTTATTCTTAGCGCATAGCAACTGACAATATTAATGGAATCTTTTTCTAGGTCTTTGTTGCAAGGCATCGAGTTGCAGCTTCTATTTGGCACACGAAAATCAATTGTGTCGCAAGGAGTCCGAGTGTTTGCTGAGTCAGCAGTGTGATGGTCGTGGGGCGGCGTGTCCTGAAAGTGAACCAAAGTCGGACGGACTGCCTTGCCAGGACGTGACAAAAGTAAATTGTTTTGGACGTTTTTAACTTAGAAAAAATACATTCCTTCTGATTTTTTGTTGTTTTTAGGTTTGTCACGCGGGAAGCTGCAATGGCTCGATTTGTGCTGAAGTCGGCCTTAAAGATTGTTTCCTTACGGAAGGCAAGCCGGACAAGCTTTGTCATTTGGCCTGTGAGAAAAATGGAAGTAAGTTAGAAGATGGAAAATTTTTATTGATTAGTCCTTTGATTAGTAGACTGATAGCCCTCTTGGACTTTTCGGTTAGCATATTTGTTGGTATATTTTTGACTTTAGGCTTTTAGGCTTTTGCACTATTATAGATAGGATTTTGGGGTTTGAGATTTTTGTTCTTTTCAACTTTTTCTGAGGACTGTTTTTATGTAAAAAAATTTGAACCTTTTGGACTTTTTATGACGGGCATTTTTTTCATTTTTTTGTCTTTTTTGGTTTTATTTGAGATGGACTTTTTGCCTGTTTTAAGCAGCGTTAAGTCCTTTTGGACATTCCTGAGATGAATTTTTAGTCTTAGATCTTTCTGACTAATTCAAAACGAGTTTTTTTTGTGGAACTGGTTGTGGGCCTCCTGGGATTTGAATTTGCGAATTTTTAGCCTTTTATAATTTTTTAGGAAATGCTTTTGCTTTGCTAACTAATTCTTTTTGTTTCAGCCTGCTTTTCGTCGTTTGACTTGCCGGAATTTGCGGCGGGTAAATTCAAACAAATGAATCGTGAAAATTTGGCGGGTCTTTTGCTTCACCCCGGCTCTCCCTGCAATAATTACAAAGGTTTGGCTTCTTGTATACTCGGTTGCTTTAAATTTGTTTTTGTTAGGTTACTGCGACATTTTGCGGAAGTGCCGTAGCGTGGATTCGAATGGGCCGTTGGCCAGACTCAAAAATTTGTTGTTCGACAAACAAACAATTAAGACGGTCTCTCAATGGATACAAGTTTGTCATTCTTTTTTTTTTGCTTTTATCAATTGCTTTACACTTTTTGAATTGACTTTTAATTGGTGAATTTTTTGATTATGAAATTGGATTTACATTTAATAGCGAGAAATATAATGACTACATGTGGAGATGTGTAAGCTTTGGTTGAATGACGCCTTTCTTTCTTAAAAATATTTTTGCATATTTTAATACCAATATTTTTGTATTCATAGGCTTCGGCCTAAGACTTGTTTTGACAACGTTTAAGCCTAGACTATTAATATCTAGAGAAGGTCAGCAAGGTTTGGTGTTTGAGGGATAAGGCACAGACCATTCGAGATTGCATTAGTATTTGCTGCTTATTTTTTGTTGAATGGCATGTGCCTCAATTCATTACTTTGTATCATCTTACAGAACCAATTGTGATTTTTTGAGCTACATTACATGTAAGACCAATCCTAAGTTTTTATATCAGTTTAAAATGATTGGACTTTGTCTTTGCTTTATGTTTAAGGTGTGACTGAGACTTGGCTTTAACTCGAGACTTTCTTGATTGATAGCCATAAAAATGTCTAACCTCACCTACCGACAGTTAATTTCTTTTTTCTATTACAGGAGCATTGGTGGGCGTGCGTAATTATCGGAATTGGTGTCCTCTTCTTTATGGCTATCTTTGTCAAGTGCTGCGCCGTCCACACGCCCAGCACCAACCCCAACAAGATTCCGGCCCAACACTTTTCCGACACTCTCCGTCATCCCGGAACTCTATTGGTTTGCCTTTTTTCTTTGATTATACTTCGAATATGTTTAAATTGTTGTGTTTTAGCATCGAAGTCGTCAGGTGCCGCGTCGCAGTGGCGCCTACTCAGTGGGCGCAGCGCCGCCACAGCCAGCGACTGCCGGCGGTGCTCAATTGAACGGTGTTGTCAGTAATGGAAGACCGATAACCGGAAATGGTGGTGGTGGTGGTGGCGGCGGCGGCGGCGGACAGGCTCACCACCGTGCCCACCATCAACGCCAAAAACGCCACAAGACGAGACAACAAAATGTGGGACATCAACTGCCACAATCAACAGGGGTTTGTATGATTTTTTTTCTTTTGGGTGTTTTTTGGGAAGGCTATAAAGGGAAAATTGGTATTTGAATTAATTTATTTCCAACGTATTCAAATGTGCATACTGTAAACGATGCAATTAGTCAATTGCTTGTTTGTTTTTATGCAATTAAGTTGTTGTCATATGCGGTAATTTATTGGCTTGCATCCGTAAACCCGATATACATTTATAATAAATTTCACCTCACTCATCTTTAATAAAAATTTTTGCAATTTAGGCGTTTTTTTTGCTAATTTGACTGCTATGCTTAATTTTGAACTTTGGAATTTTTTTGTCTTTGTCGCATTTGCGAAATATTTTTTTAATATTTTTAAACCATTTTCTTATTGAAAATTGTATAAAGCGTTGCTAATCGTGTTTGTCGTACAATTATTTACAGTCTCCGGATGGTTACTTTACCTTTATTTTTGTAGGAACGCCGCCCCTCTTCCCAACAACAATCGAGTGGGTCGGCGGCGGTGGCCGGTTCGAGTGCGATCGTCACTTCTCATATGCGGCATCACGGCGATAGTCGGGTGGCGCAGTCGAATATGATGGCTTTACCGTTGATTCCACCTCCACCGCCTCCTTCCGGCGTCGTGCCTTCGGTGTTGCAACAACAGGCAAGTGGTTTCGTTTGCGTTTGGGCGGAACGTCTCTGTCCTCTTGTTTGTCCTTTTGATTAATTGCTTTATGCAATTTTAGATCTTCACGCCTATTCACGACCCGCCGCCTCCGTACACACCCACGGATCCGGCGTCAGCGTTGACGCAAGGACAGTCGGGCGTGTCTTTGAGTGCAGTAAGCGGTCAGAGCGCACGCGACAACTCGCAAAACAATAGATGCATCGCCAGTCCTGTGGGTGAAGTGGTTGGGGTTGGACAGTCGCCGCCAGTGGTTGTTCCTCTACCAGGCGCGCCTTTGCCACCGCCACCCGCCACTGCGGTGCCAATGGTTCCCGGCCCACCGCTGCCTGGTCAAGGTATTTCTTTCGTTTTATTTTATTTTTGTTGAGATGATAATTTTTTTTTGTCTTTATTAGGACCCAAGCCGGGACGCCGGCGGCCGAAGCCGTTCACCGAGACGTCTTCATCCCAGCAACAACAGCAGCAGCAGTTAAAATTAAGAAGTGGAGGGGCCAGCCAGGGCTCGACGCCGATTGCGTCGAACAAGTCGAATGACGCCAAACCCAATAAGCGGGCCGTCAAATAAGCCTTCTCTTTCATTTATTTTTCAATTGTTGTGCAAAATTTTTTCACAAATTTTTACGTGTCTAATTTTTTCTTTCTGTTTTTTATATTTGTGATTTTGCAAAAGCTTTTTCGTCCTTTTTTACTTTCAATATCCTTTTTTATTTGATTTTTTCTTTTTATTTGCATTTTTTGGCATTTAAAAAACAACTTAATTGCAGGTTTTTTTGCTTTCAGAAGAGCTGGCGGATGCTCAGCAATTCAATCACTTCAATTATATTACGGTTCAAAAGCGGTTCCTTTAGGACTTTTTTTTGGGAAGATACTATTTTGGTTCAATATTTTCCTAATATGGCCGAGAGTGTCTGGTTTTACTTGTTTGTTGCGGGTTCTATTCCCCAGGTGAACCTTTTTAAATTTTACAAGAAGAAGAGTTGTATAACCTTGTCGGTTTTGGATAGGTTGAGATGGCTTGAGCTTACCTAAACGGCGATGAGTCGTGATTTTAAGATTTTAATACAAGGGGAATCGCTTTTGGTTAGTTGTCTGAGAAAATCACTTTTTTTTGCTTTAAAATTGCAGTTGCTTTGTCATTTCTTATTTTTCGATTTTTTGCGGCTCTTGTGGGTAGGCGCTGCGAATTTGTTTTTTTTTACCGTCTTTTCTTTTCAATTGGGTTTAACTAGCAAAAATTATCAACGCGCAATTTCTCTTCTATTTAAAATCGGAACAAATTTTGTGCTCTTTTATATATTGCATTCCTGTCGTCAAGCGCGCTTTTGTGCCTGTGTGTGTTTTAATTTTTTTTTTGTATACATATTTACTATTTCCACTACCAAAATGTTGTCTTGCCTACCAGAAAGAGAGAGGGAGGATTAGGTTTAAGTTGTAAAGCTAAATGGAATGTAGTGTGCAAAACCATTGTTTGGCCTATTTAACCACTTTTTTGGTTGGCTCTTGAGCAAAAAGACGTCGGAAGAAAAGGCGTATTATTATCATTTTTTTTCTTTGTCCCCATACCTTTTCTCCACTACTTACGGCGCTTGCTTTATCTCCCTGACCTTGTTTGAATCTGTTTTTGTATTCCGAGGTTCGGCGAATTTAGAAGGCCCAACAAACGACTTTTCTCTTTTTTGGTTTCCTTTGCAAAATTTTGTTTTGCTTTTGCCAGATTGTTTACACAATTTTCCTCAATCCACTTTCAATCATCTTCAGGCCTTTAGTTCCTTTTTTTATTAATTGTAACGCTCAATTTCCCAAAAAAATCATTTTTTTTTGTGTATTATAATGTTTGTATTTTTTTGTAATAAAATTTATATATTTGTTCGTTTCCAAAAACAAAAAGTAATATTTCGTTTCGATTAATTTTTTTTGGATATCTTATGTATTGTTTTTTTTCCTTCTCCTATTGTGTAATCGTTGCGCTTGTCGGCCAAAAAGCGAAAACAATAAAATGTTTTTTTAAATAAATGGCAAAATGCTTTCACAGAATTTTTTTGCTGTGTAATCAATGCACTGTCTTCAATGCGTAAATTTTTTTAGAGAATTTTTTTGATGTTTTTATTTTCTTTTTCATGAATATGTTATTAAAAGAAACTAAGAAAATCTTTTTTTTAGTCAATCCAACCTCTTTGTCAACGAAATCAAACATTTTTTTTGCATTCAGGTTTTACTTTCAAATTCAGTTTTATAAAAAATCTCTCTGCAATTGTTGGAAAATGGCAAGAATTTGCTTAATTATCCAATAAAAAAATTCACATTTAAAAGTAATTTCATAAAATGTGTTGGAAAAGCCGTGTTGTGAAAACTTGAAACAAAAAAGTTTTTTTGTCAAAGTCAATCAAAGTGTTTTATAATAATGACACGTAATTTCCTTGTCAATTTTTTCTTCAAATGTAAAAGAAAATCAAATTTAATGCGCTTAGCAATTCATTGCAATGTTTCTTGTTCACTGGCGCTCTTTGACAAGAATCAAACGCATACAATTTGAAGAGTCAGTCCTATGTTACACAAAATAATTTTAATTGCTTTGTAGTTGGCAAAAAAAAATACAACTCAAATAAAACAAATTGTTTGAGGGATCGTTTTTTTTTGTTTTAGGGCTAACGCTTAAGCTTTCGTGGAACGCTCACTTCTTAAAATTTTGTATAACGCATTTAATTCCAAAATGATATCTTTTGGAATGCTAATAGCCAACATTTTGGAGTTTTCTGTAATGATCAGAAAATCAGCAGGAGTTTTTTTTGGTACCGTTTGGATGTGAACTTTTTTGTTTTCGGGCCAATTGAAAAGCCAAAAAATCAATGATAAATTTATCAAAGAAAAAGGAAACAAATCAAATTCAATAGCATAAGATTACAACAAAACAGTCCGCCGCATTTAGAAACCGTGAATCTTACAGTTTTCCTCTTTGACAATTCCAACCTTGCATAAGAAATCCTTGATGTGTTGGCGTTGGTCGCCGGTCAGCTGGATGACCTCTCCGTACTCCGGATGCTCGACAATCGTTCCATTGCAGTTGTACTCCTGTAAAAAAAAACAATTATACTGTTAAGAGGGTTTTTGGCCAAAAAGACAGCCAGTCAAACAGACTTATGGTCACAAGGGCTTAAACGCTGTTGGAGGGTTTTTTTTTCTTCCAAGACTAAAAGGGTCAGGAAACTGTTTGCCTAGTGTTATTTTTTTTTTTAGCCGGAAAGGACTTTCTTGCTGTAGTCCTTCTAAAAAAAACTACCAAAAATAGTTCATGTCGATAAGTGCAGTCAAGAACGGGCAGACAGACAGATAGACAGACTTATGGCCGGATTTCAAAAAATTTCTTTTGGCATAAAATCAAAGGACTGTTCGCCAGGTGCTGCTTTTTATAGATAAAACGTCGGCAGACCGTTTGCTACGCATAATTGTCCCGTAGGACTTCCAGGCAAGACAAATTTGCAAATATTTTGCCTTTTTTATTTTATTAGCCACATCCTCAAAAAATGGGTCAGAGAACTTTGCGGAGGACTAATTTTTTATCCGCAGGCTAACCGTCGAGCGTCCTCTTGCAACAAGACTTTTGGCCGGAATACAAGTCAGTGTGCCGATTGGGCATTAAGTTACTTTTGTCTACCACTGAAAGACTTTTGAATGGGTGGGCAATTCCCTTTCGCGTAACTTTGCAACGGATAAATTAGCAAAAACGAATCCAACGGAGAAACTCGCTTTAATAATTATAAATTTAGTGGAAAGATAAAAGACGAAAAAAACAGAACCGAGGCTTAAAGACGCAAAAACCCCGTGTTGCGTTGGAAAAAAAAATATAGAAAGAATTTTTAATTAAATAAACAAATAGCTTTATTTAAGGCGCTAGAACACAAGAGTTGACAATTTATCGCACCCAATCCCTACGCTCTGATTCACAGGTTTTTACAAAGCAAAACCCAAACTAGGTTAAATTACCCAGTCAAAACGGACAAAGCATGAAATACAATTTAAAAGCGCTAAACCCAAAAAAAGACTTAACTAATGAATTGACAAACTCCCTCTACATTTTAAAGAAATATCATGTTTTGGGTTCGAAAAATGAACAAAATTAAGTGCCAAAGAGTTTTGCTACTAGAATCTTTTTAATACTGACCTAACCAAATCCAAATGGCTGGCAATGGAATAACACTTTGTAATATCTTAAACCACTCAGACAGATAATTTTACTGTCTGTTAAGTCAAAATTAAGGAATAAAAAGTCCGTGTTATTGGCATGCGGAAAAAGAAAAATAGGACAAAACAGATGGCGGACAATTGGCCCGGCGTATTTGTCTTCTGGTAAAAAAAATTGACCGTCTGTCATGCTTTAAGGAATCAGCAATGTCTTTAAAAGCATTTTGAATTAAAATATATGAAAAGCAAATTCCCGTTACAGATAAACAAACACAGTAGCAAAAGGTTTAAAAAGTCGTTTTTCATAAAATATATTTTGTGAAACTTTTACCGCAAAACACCTTAAAATTTCCTTCGACATTTCCTAAAACACACACCACGGCGGCAACATGCATTCATGGGCAATGCGGCCAAGAAAGTCTGACCGTAAGTACCCAGCAATAGAAGTTTCACCAAATTCAACCAAAGTTTAGAACTCTTACCTTTTTCAGGTATCTTACGATCTTCTTCAGGTCGTCTTCGGGCGCAATTCCCTGGACAGTGGTAATCGTTTTCCGTCCCGTACGCTGCTGAATTCGGATGTGGCAAAAGCCCTGGCGGGTTCCTTCCTCTTCCTCCAGTTGCTCAAAAGCGTCTAAAAATGAGGCGTTAAAATTAAAGGTTTATTATCAAACAAAATATGAAAATACCTTTAGGCTTATTGAGATTTTGAATTGATTCTGCCATTGTTTAGATTGAACAAAAAGCTAATTGAAAATCAATTTCAAATTATATTATTATTGTAGAAATGCAAAAAATTTTAGGTGGAGTAGCTGCGGTCAGCCTCCATTTCCTGAACGAGTAAGCCAAAAGTTTACTTAGTATTTATTTTAATAAATTTTTAAAGCTTACATAAACGGTTCAATTTACATTTCAGCTAATTCACTAACCCCCTAAATTTTGCAGTCGCAAAGCTTAAGCCTGAGCATGAAAGACGTGCTAGAGCAAGGCAAATACAAATTAAATTATGACTTTTAGCTATAAAAAAAGTAAAGCCGGTTATTAGGCTTAAGAAAAACAAAAAAGACTAAAAATTGATAAATGAAAGCCTTACTGGCGAAGCGCGAAAATCTTTGCAATCTTGCTTATCGCTAATAAAAAAAAGCTATTCGACATGCATCCAACTACTATGACATGACATGACAGTCGAACGCAACAGCTAATTAGCAACACAAATCACAAATTTGCAGTTGAAAATAACTTCTCCAAAAAAATTTACAAAAAACATTGACAGAATGCCAAAGAAAAAAAAAAACGAAAAAACGCTAATTCAAACTTTTACACATAAACCTAAAATGTGATTTGTTCATATCATTGTAGTAAAAGTTCTCGAAAACATAGCGTTTGAGAACGACGCAAAAAAACAATATAAAAGAGCAAAATAACACCCTATCCATGTAAAAGAGCTGACAACCGTGTATTTCGAGTCTTATGTCTTAGAAAAGGCATTCCAGCGGTTGGCAGCTTGTCGTAGTTGCTTCTGTGATGAACAGTGGATATTCATGTAGTCATTTAGTGCAATAATCGTAATTTGATTATTCGTATTGTTTAACATCACAATTATGATTAAAGTAATATAGTGGGACTCCGCCGCTACACCATTACATATATTTGCACATTAAAATGGCCACGCAGATTTAAAATGAAAAAAAAATGACACAATAAATAAGCAAATAAGGTTTAACACAGAATAAAAGATAAGCTTTATTAATTCACTGTCAAACCAACAAAATTAGAAAAGAAATAATTTTTATTATGTTATAAAAGTTAAACTTCACAGCTTAAAAAATACAAATGTTTTCAACAAACAATACACAAAAAAGAGGCGGCGAAACGTCTAAAAAATGTTAAGCTTATTGGCGTCACTTTCTGGTTCAAGCAATCTTTAATTTGAGTCAAAAATCAAAAAAAATCTTTTAAATTTAGCCATTAATTTTATAGAAAGTTTTTCAAGTTAAGCCTGTAAAAAAAGGGCAAACGCCTGTTCTTTCAACTCAAGCATGTTTTTCGCCAAAACAAAATTTTATAAAAAAATAAAAAAAACCCAAAAATCTACAACAAAACGTAAATAAATTAAGAAAATACAAATAAAACAACAATATTAAAAATTGTTTACGCTCCATTTCTCTTACTCTCAACAACAACAATTCGAAAGTCCTGATCGTCGGAGTGGAGGAAGTGGGCGTGGAATACCCGTCTCACCACTCTAAAGCCTTTGGCCGCCAAAAACGTTTTTAACCGGTTGTAGGCGCGTTCAAAGAGGACGACCACGTCGGCGTTTTGCAGTTGGGACTCGCGCTCGTACCAATGCGCACGGAGCCAGCCCAAAGCGTCCTTGTCAAACTGCTCGTCTTCGCGAAGACGATAACCATTATTAATTGGCCAATCGCCGATGTTGTCCCAGTCTTCAGGCTCTAGGTCGTCCTCGTCCTCGTCCACAAACCCGTCTTCTTTCTTCCTCTAAATTCAAAGCCTGCACTATTGAACAATTTAAAGCAATTTGAAACCAACCGCCAACATGGTCTTTGTTAGGGCGCTGCCCGGCGTACAGTCCAACATGCGAATCGACACTTGGACGGGCAGCGCGTGGAATCGCGCGTACTGCGGCATCGAAAAACAAGGCATTAGTTGGAGAATGTGCAAAGAAGCCTTTTGTCCGACTCCTTCTGTCCCACGCTTGGTCTGCGCAATGCTGCTTTGAATAAAGTAGGCTGCTTGATTCGGTCCCGCTTGATGAACCAACCCTAAAAACCATTAAAAAAAAAAGTGAAAATGGTAATTTAAAACAAGTGGCGAGGGGCTCAAAGTCTCACCAATTAAATGGATTCACCGAAGAGGATTGTTTTTGCAGTGTCCGTGAAATGAAATTCACTGTCATATGAATCAAATCTTAGAAATTCAGCCGCTGGGCAGCTCCATAAAAAATAAAAAGGTTTGGAAAAAAGACTTCAAACTCTTACCAGATAAATGAACAAAGAAAAACCAACGTTGTTCTAACACTCGGCCACTAATGACTACGGAAGAGCCTCACAGAGATCTTTACAAGTATGAATTAACTCTGTTTTGTCCATCCAGTGGAATGTCAAGTCACAAGGCCCAAATCCTACAGTGTGTTAAGAAGTTATTTCGTGAAAATACGGCAGAAGATGTTCTGCCAGCATTTTTAGGTAGCTATATATATATATATATATATATATGTTGGCGAACGTCAACAATGTTTTTAGATTATTGCCACCAAAATTGTGTTTCAAAAAATAGGGCGAATTGAAAAAAAAATTATCCCAATAAAATGAAAATGCGAGTCCATCGGACCGCCTCAATTAAACATTATTTCGTCGGAGGACCACACAATCAGCAGATCAATTTTAAAATTTTAAATCGATTTAAGAAATTATTTGAAAAACGGAATTTCACTTTATCTCATTTAGTCGTCCAAAGTTGTCGCTGATCGGCAAATTCAGCACGAATTTGTTTGTGTCGTTTAACAGCTTTGGCACATACTTCATATTCTCGTACTTTAAGTTTGCCGTATCCTAACGCTTTCCAGACGGTCACGTGGCTGCTGTTTGATTTTTAAAGTCGGCGTATATCATTAATAGGTTACAGCGGCACGAATCATGCGTTTGGCGCGGGGCAAAAGGTATAGAAGTCTTTCTGACTTCCTCTTGCCGTAGTTTGTTGCTGTTCTTCACAAATTTGTTGACCAAATGTTGCAATTAGCCGATTCTGCGCCCAGCTTTACGGTCCATTTAAAACGCCAAAATTGGACAGAATTGGGACAGAAATTTGCTTTTTGAACATGTTCTGAATAACAACGCGTAGGGCAGAAAAAATTGAAACGTAAGCACACCGTACATAAAACTCAAAAAACGAAAAATTTAAGTGGACGTAAAATTTCTTAACGGTTTGAAAATTAGCTTATGATCGCACCAAAATTTTACAGTGTGACTGTAAACAGTAAAACGCGTAAGCAGTAAAAATTTCAGATTGATCGGATCAATTATGGACATTTTACGATAAAAAATTATGGTGGACGTATAATTTCTTAACACACTGTATTAGTCTATGTATATTTCCCGTCAGGCACTTTGCTGACAGCAAAAACCTGAACAAATTGAAAGGTTCTAATTGCTATGAGTAATTCGCGGCCCCAGACAGGTTCAAGGTTAATTACTACTGAGATTTAAGGAGTTTCAATTAAAAAAAACTGTTAAAAGACAGTAGATAGCCCTTTCCCGCAAGACGTTTCACATAGCAAAATCACACTACCGTACCCCCAAAAACAATATTAAAATTATCTGAAAAAAATTATGCGAAAGGCCAAACCAAAATACAACGCCAACCCCACATTGACGAGCACAATCAACGCCTTGAGATATCTCTTCAAAAACGTTGCGTAGCTTTCAACCTCGACTAAAAGCGTTGGTATAACGAGTGGGATAATTGGTAATAGAAACCGATGCTCTTTGTGGGCAATCAACGAATGCGCCAAAACATAAAATACGGAGTCCAAAAGAAGCGAATGGGAATGAAGTCGCATTGATGGGTCCACTAAAATAAATTCAAGTGTTAAAGGGCATAGGCGCAGGAGCTACGACAAAACAATACAAAAAGTGCGCGCAATTTGTAACATTTAAGATACCGTAATTCCATTCATTTTCAACAAATTTGGTTAATAATAAAAAGAGGTGCGGCAAAATTTAAAAAAATTGCTGTAGCAAAAATTTTGTAAAACTTTTTTTCGCTTAAAATTTTAGGGAAATTTTTCGTTGCTTTAGTTTTGTTCTTCGCAATAGCTCTTGAAAGCTGTGGTGGGTAAAAGTTGGGGAGTTTTTTCAGGCACAATTTGTTCAATTTCTTTTTTTAAAGCCTAAGCCTTTTGAGTCGATTCACAAGCCACGCGTGAAAAGCTCAACAACTTAAAAAAAAGTCGGATAAAGAAAAATTTTGACTCATTAGAATCATTTTGAAACATCAAAAAAGAAGAAATTTTTCTAGTCCATAACGAGCCGCTGAATCAAACGGTTTAAAAAAAATTATATGGCTCAAAGACGTTTGAGTTGGTTGCTTCAATATACATGAAAGGGCTCATGAGCTCGCAAGATTCGTTGACCCCAAAATGGATTCACTGGAGCAGTTCATATAGCTCAATAATGACTCTGGAGCCTCGGCTTGATCCTAGAGTCGGTTATTTAGCTTTTAACCACCACTGCTTGGGACTTACAAACTACAAAATTTATTAGGTAAGTTATTTAAATTTACGCAATTAAAATAACGATTATGCTAAAAGCCCTACTGCTGCACACACTTTGTTAATTGCGTTGAAAAGAAAAAAGTATTATCGAGCATACCAGGTGTGTCGGCACTCGTTTCAATGAAAAGATAACGTAGAAGACCTTTAACAGATATGTGGCTAGTGGAACGCACAAAATTGTCAGCACGGAAGGCAGACCATTGTTCACATACCAATACCAGGGGTTTTGGCCAAACTCCGCCGACCCGCCATCAAGCACATTAAATTTGACGAAATTCCATAGCGTCAGTTTAAAGGAGCCATAATAGAGGCTGTCGATCCAGACTCCGCAACCCACCGCTAACAATCCAAATGGAATAGCCGCTCTTAAAAAAATTATTTATAGTTTTGCCTAGAGGCTTTTTTGTGGTAAAAAAAGGGGGTCAAGCTGAATTTGCGTTCGCCAAATTTTGCTATAGCTTTACTTTTAGGTGGTTACCGTAATTTTCTAATTAAGCTCCTCCCTCTGTGGAGGATAATCGAGTAATAAAGCCCATCCCTTTAATTTAACTCCGTTTTAGAAGAAAGTTGACCAATACAACTTCCGGGGGTTTAATTAAAGAAGTTACAGTATACCAAAAACAAGTTTTTGATCCTGTATCGGAGATGGTTACGGAGCCTTCACCCACCACTGATCTATAAGCTGTTATTTAGCAGAAACAATTAAACTCATCAGCTCTTGCAGAGCAAAATAGAGAAAATTTTTGCAGGTTAACGCGAAAATGTTGGACTTTTTGTCAACAGAATTTTCGTCGGTGCTAAATAATTTACCATAAAAAGCAGTGAAACATACGTTAGTTTCTACCTAACGCTAAAAAAACCCTGGCCCACTTAAGTGAATGCAAATGCAATGTGACCGCAAAGTGTAAAAAAAAATTACAAAAATATAAAAGCTAATTTCCTTCTCGACTCCAAAATTTGTGTTGCGCAAAACGGCAGCCAGATCAGCGACGCTGTGGGACGAATAAACACGGCTAACGCAGCCAAAAACACAACAACACAATACAGAGACGGCGTCGACGTTGAAAATCGTTTTCCGCTCGATGTTAGCTAAACTATAAAAAATTGAGCGAAATTAAATCAAAGAGTTAGTTTGTCCGCATGGATCCAATAAGACGAGTACGGGAGCAAACAAATGATTTAAGGGTGCCAAAATATAATAACCCAACTGGCTCAAATAGCACGTAAAAGTTTAGAAAATGTTCAAGCCAAGGATTCCAGTCCGCATGTTTTAAATAGTGCAAAATAGCAAACAAAAAAAGCTCAAAATTATTCGGCTATAATTATTTCAACGGTCTAAATTTTTAAACCAAACTTACATATAAATACGGTACATTTTGTATTGATTACCGTATTTACAGTAGGAATCAAAAAAATAAAAAGATCTCTGATTAGAAAATTTAAAAGTCAAAAACTTTCAAACTAAATGTATAATCAATCTGTTTTCACTGTTTATTTAGCAGATTGTGCATATATTAAAACCTATAATTATTACTAATAAAGTAGAATATAATTTTGAACAAAATTTACAGTCACCGAGACGGTCGGGTTCCGACGATTTCATTTTGCGAAACGCATTCAAATTGCCTTTCAATCTTTTGCCGCCGCCCTCAAAATAAGGCATGGATGGGGATTGTCGAGCAGTAGTGGTCGCGTCTGATAAATACCAATTCAATGCAATCAATGTCAACGCAGTCTCAATGGTGTTAGAAAGGCTGCGAGTGGCACAATAAAGAATGAACCAATTTGATAAGTATAGCGCCATCGCCGACGACACAGCTAAAAATTTTGTATAAACTGTAAAAAAACGCCAGACAGTCATATTGCTCAGCGGCTTTCTGAGGAGGAGTAAAACCAAAAATATTTTATAGTTCAAGCATCCATCAGAGGAACTAAAATCGATAGGAAAAAGGGTTTAACTAAAGTATGCAGCAAATCAAGCCTTAAATAATGACGAAAAAAAAACCTGGTTCTTAACCGTAAATTTGAAACATGGCTTGTATATTTTACACTTCAATCAGATGCTCAACTGCTTTAAAAATACGCTCGCATTAATCAGTTAAAAAGCAAATCAATAGTTAAAAGCAGTGGTGGGTAAAGGCTCCGTAACCCTCTCAATTGTCTATGCTATTTTTTTTTCTGTTAGAGAAAGAAAAATAGTATATAAAAACAAGAGGGTAACAGAGCTTTTACTAATCTCTGGTTAAAAGGGGTTAAAGACCCCTATAATGTAAGACAACTCTTTAAAAAATATAAAAATAATGGTTTACTGTAAGCCTAAATGAACCAAAAATAGGTTAGGGAAGCATTGTAATCACTAGGCTAGTCATTTCCTGCTCTAATGGAAATGGCATAATCATTGATCAGAAACGTTCACTTATCATTTCGCTTCCATGCTTATCAGTCTCAAATAATTTTACGAGCAATTTTTAGCTCAAATGTAAATTTTCAAAAATTGATGTCGTAAAAATGCCAAAAAGTCCGAAACAAAATTTACCTTTTTTGTTGTCCCCAAACAATCGCTGCAAAAACTTCAAATAGCAAAAGTCGGCGTAGGCAAACAAAAGCGCATTCACGACATTCGGCGCCCAATTTACCAACAAATTAAAGTCCAAGTTAACGAATTTAAGCGTCCAAAAGACCAGGGCATAAACGGAGGGATGTATGGCTGAGCGCAATGCAATCGCCGGATTCCATTCCCATGACAAATAGCCTTTGCCAAACACCAATTCATAAGAGACTTCAACACTCTAAATATAATTTTAAATTAATTTCTCTATGCTAACATATCAAAACCATTAAAAATTGCAACCTGAAAAATTTCGTCGGGCACAAACCAAGTCGACGACAACAAAATATTGCACAGACGAAAAATAATAAACGTCAAAAATGTCATTTTGACATTACCGATTTTATGAAAAGTCGAAAGCATTTCGTCACTTTTACAACATTTGTTCATAAAATTCAATTTTTTTAATATGTGAAAATTGAATTGTGCAGCGTTAGTTATTGGTATAATTGTTTAATGTAAAAAAAATTTGGAGTATAAAAAATTTACATTAAAAATAAAGAGCAAATCGAAAGCAAAAACAATAAAAATTTTTCACCAATTTTAAAGACTAAAAAAGTTCGACGCTATTAAATTTATTATATTTTTATTTTTCAGAACGGAAGTGGTTAAATGAGTCTATTACAAACGTCAAAAAGCGTTCAAATGTCGGCCGACGAACAAAAAATTCAATTTTAAAATTTTAATTTTCTAAAAAATAATTTTCAAATAATTAAATAATAATCAGGGTTTTCGCGTCGGGACAAAAAAGATTTAAATATTACATGTACTTTATAGTTTTTTTTAATAATGGGTGTTTTTAATGTTGGCTTATATTAATTAAGATCCTTGCCTACAGCAGCTGTTTTACATTTTAAGTCAGTTTTGGGACAATTGTCGTGTTACGGATGGTGTCTTATACATTATAATTTTTTATTACCTGGACATATTAGGCATTAAAGTAGGGATTTTTTTGAAGCAAATATAAATGTGTCAAATTGGAAAGGAACATTTTGTTTGTCCCAGTACTTAGCGGATCTGCTAAATTCCCCAACTTTCGATGTCATATTCAAATTCAGGAGTTTACATTATAAACCCAAAAAAAGCCTTATTGCAAAAACTATTGTGTTCAAACCAAGTTATACGAATTAATTTATTTTCAAAAATTTTTAACAATTTCAAAGTCAAAAAAAGTAAAATTAATTTAAAAAAAAGTTGAAAATTTGAGCGAAATGCAAAATTATTCAAAAGTGCTAAGTTTTTTGAAAAATTTTTGTTAGCAAAAAAAACCTATTGAAATAATAATTATTCTCCACACAAAATGAAAGGCCAAACTCAATTTTTTGTAAATCCTCCAATTAAACTCCTGTTTTTCGATAAATTGCACCTCAGAACATCAAAGTGCTTACGCTTCAGGCAATCGCTAAAGCCCAAGCCTATGCTAGTGCCGGAGTAGACTGAAGACTGGCCTCTCATCAAAAAATTTTACCAAAAAATTTTCTCATTGCTGATGCCTAAAGTAATCGCTTGAGCACGAGCTGAAAGAGAATAAGCTGAAGTTTGACTTGCAAATTAACCCCATCCCCAATAAAACCCCACTCCAGCAGTTTTCTTAGATAAAAAATAGGCAATACATAAAGGGGTCCTTTCAAAGAATTTACGGCAACAAGAAAAATTACTTGCAAAAGGTAAATATCATCCAAAAAAATATTCAAAAAAAAATTAAACAAAAAAAACATCAATTGAAACTTGGGTTTTGTTGTTGGTAGATGAGAGACAAAAACAAGTCAAGGAAAAAGGACTATAATTATTTATCTTATGTTAGACAAACGCAAAATTTATATTTGGGCTTTAGTATGCTAGCAAAATTGACAAACCAAAAAAAAAAGAAGAAAGAAAATTAATAATACAAAATTTATTCCATTAAATAATTGTCAATCCAAAAATTTGTTTGATTCTTTGGGTTTCAGTTTTTTGGGCTTCGGTTTGGCTTCGCCCATTGTTGTTCAACAATAAAAAAAACAACTAAAAGAAGCGGGGCGGAGCAAAGAGTTGTACAGTAGGGGGTCGAAAAAGAAGGAAAAAAACGAAGAAAGGAGAAACTGTAGAAGAAAGATGAAGAGATTCTGGCAACGCTGCAAATCGAAATATAAAAATGATTGTACACATTTCAATATACACAATGTATAAGACTGAGCAGAGTCGCCGAAACCAGGTCAAATAATCTGGTAAAGAGATGTTCGACGAAAAAGGCAAACCAGGTTATTTTGTAGCCCATATAAAAATCATGTAAATCGCTTCAAAACACAAGCTTTTTAAAAAAAAAATATGAATTTTCGTATTTTTTTGTCGCTCATTTTGTATGGCGTTTAAATTTTGACAATGTGTTTTTTTATGTCTGCAATGTTTTTAAAAGTCACAGCCAAAAGTTGTACTACAAAAAAATTTAAAAGAAACCCGTGGTTTTGAAGCGATTTACATGATTTTTAAATTACTGTAAAAATAACCTTGTTTTGTTAGACGACGAGAGTGTTAGACCCCGTAGTTTTTTTTTGCCAAAACCAGGTTATTTAACCTGGTTAACCTGGATATTATAAAACAAAAACGGAGGAGGGAGACAAAAAATGGAACAAAAATTTTACAAGATACCCGGAACAGCTAAGAAAATATAAGAATTAAAAATACACACACACACACAAAAAAACAAAGCAATTATAATTATAATAAAAAATAATAATATTGAAGATTGTTTGACCAGTTTGCACAGTAAAAAAAATAAAAAAAGAATAGATTATAACATCGCCGTTCCTTCCACCTCGGTGGTTTCTCTCTTCCGCACAAAAAGAAAAAAATTAAAAAAAGGGCTGGATGATGTGGAGAAGGGGATGAGGACGAGCTCTAATCATTGTGAGATGGCAAACGACCACGACGACGGCGCATTAGTGGACGTGCGGTCACGACTTCGATTTGCCTAAAAATCATAGCACTTTTAGAAAATAGAAAATCGGCTGTGACCAACAATCAGTTCATTTTACGAGTTCTCTGAGCTCATGGCTAAGCGACACTCTAAATAAATCAAAGGTTTAGCTATAACAATAATTGAAATTACTACAAACTAATGGGTGAACTTGATTACAAGTCTAAGATATACTAGGTTGGCCATAGATTTAGACTTTGAATAAGACCAGCAGCAAGTCTAGTCAAACATTCAGCATTAATCCTCATCGACAATTAAAAGTATAATATTAGCCATTAGCTGGTTTCCTAATTCCAGTTGTGCAATGAGTTATTTTATAACAATTAGAAAATTTAGAAATTCATTTATTTGAACATGTTAATATATTTTTTTTACATTGGTTTGGGAAATAAGTTCGTTCGGTTTTTTTCAAAGAGCTTTATTTAAATAAATTTGTTTTTTTTGGCAAAGTGTACTTCGATAGCGCTTTTTCTGCTCTACAAAACTGTTTTTAAATTTTTACAAAAATCTAAAAACACAGTTTTGTAGAGCAGAAAAAGCGCTATCGAAGTACACTTTGCCAAAAAAAAACAAATTTATTTAAATAAAGCTCTTTGAAAAAAACCGAACGAACTTATTCCTCAACCCAATATTTGAACAACTTTTAAATATATTTGAACAATTCTATAAAGCTGAAGCGGAGAGCTGTCCCCATAAGACTCAGTCTAACCAACAAGCTTAGTTGTAGATCTTCCAATTACTAATCCGAGTTGTCTCACACCTCTACAAAACCAGAGCATCCTCAAAAGTTCAGTGGCAAAGGTTAAAATTGTTCACCAAAGCCAAACAGTTTCGACGTCGGCTTCGAATTGCTATTGTTTGGATGTTTGGGCGACACAAATCCCGACGACGAGTTGCCGGCGTGGGAAGAGGCCGCATCTAGACTCCCACAGCTGTCCTTTTTGTTGTCTCTAAAACGTAAAGTTATGTCATTCGGTGTTATAAGCAACGAAAAAAAAACATTGGTAGTCGGACATTTGGCTTCACAGCCCAATGGAAGCTAAGGTGAAAATTAAATTTGTCAAGTAACAAAATGCAAAACAAAAATTTATAGAGGTAAAATTGTTAAAAAAAAATTCATCCGCATTTCACTGCAGTATTTTAATTTGACGTCCCATTTTGACCATTTAAAAACAATAATCATGTCTACAAGCTGATGACGTTTCATTTAATATTTTAAATGTTTTTTACAATACGTTTGTTGAAACACAACACTCTAAAGAAAATGTAAAAAAAATCAAATTGTAAGAAAATACTATAAACACAACGCCAAAACAAAATTAACCATTTTCTTAAAAGGCCAATTGGCACCAAAATGCAGGCTTAAAAGGAATGCAATAAAAAAATTCGAATGGCTTTGGCATTATGTTTACAAATGTTAACTAAATGTGGAACTACCTGCCAAATTTTATAAAAGTCAATATTTCTTGGGCTGTATTACTCTAATTTTTCACCAGAGACCAAATTGTCGTTTTTCAAATTCAAACCGGAATCCATTATTGAAATAGATTACATATAAAAAAGCAAAAACGGCTTGGAGGTGAAAAAAATGTCAAATAAAATCAAAAAAATACATTCAGTGTGATTTCTCATACTGAAAATGTCGCCGAACAATTGAAAACAAATTGACTTACAAGCTTAAAGCGCCGACTGAAGTGGCCAATTGGTTCTGATACTTTTTCGGGTCGACCAACGCCGCCAAAAACGTCTTTTGCTGGTCCAATTGAGCAGAAATCTTGACCAACCACTGTTGTTTGTCCTCAAGCGAGGCCGCCTGCGCAACAAAGACGGCGGTCGGCTGTGAGGGGTCATTGCTGGTCAGGACAAAGCGCAGCGCCTCATCGGCAACCTTCTCCTCTAATACCATTTTATTGACCTAAACACAAACAATAATTTATTTTAAATTTAAAAAAGCAGAAAAAAATTACCATTATTTGGTTTTTGAATATATAAGTCGGATTGCCGTAGTCTTTTTTTGGCGGAATACAATCCGCAATGATTGCCGACTGTTCAAAGAGGAAGACGCGGCGGTCTTTGCCGCGGAAGGGCTGGTTGACGGGGCCGTCCGAAATTTGAAGAGTGCCCTAAAAAATAATTGTATAATTTGAATACAAATTTGATTGATAAGTTTTAACAATAAGATTCCAGAACGCACGTCATATACAATGCTGAAATGCGGACATAGAAAACCAAGCATCAAATCACATATGTGCACCGAACGCCGTGCATCCTTTAATCATTTTGATAAAAGGAAAAGGAAATTTGTAAGCCTAAGCCATAAAAAATAGCACAAAATAATTGGAATCAATGGTGGGCACAACATTTTTTTATGCTTCAAAAAGTCTCCGATGACAGCAAATAACCACTAAATAATTGAACTGTCAAATTTTAAACTCATAGTTTGAGCTCAAAGCAAAGACAAAAAATGTTAAATTAAAAAATTTCACAATGCATTGCTCGGCTTAAAAAAGAGGGAGTAGGAAAGGGGGAGGAGTTCTAAATATTGAGAACAAAATATAAAAATAAACAGAAAGTTGTGTCATAAAAAGTTTTACAGAAATTTTGATACCTGGAAGAGAAGACGACCCTGGGCGTTTAGATTGCCTTCAAAATTTTGCAGTCGCCCGACTTGCATCATGTCGTCGCACGCCTTCGGCACAATTCGCATCACCTCTAATGCGCGGCTCAACACTTCAATGCGGTCGCCGGCTCGTTGCGTATACTTCAAAATGTCGGCCAACATCAACTGGTATTTGGTGATGCGTTGTATAGGCTTGATCAACAAGTCGCACAACGCCACCTTGTGGCCCAACTTTTGTTTCGTCTCGGCAAAGAACTAAAAACAAAATGACAGGAAAAATTAAGCGCAAACCGTTTTAATCCAACACCAAAGAAAGCGACCAACCTGTTCAAAAGACTCCTGCGAGACCAAAAAGTCGGATTTTGGCTTGTTTTGACAGTACTTCACGTAATACGTGTTAAGTCGTCGCTCCTAAAAAAAAGGCATAAACCAATGAAATGAAACAATTTTTCCAATTATTTTGCAAGAAATAAATGTAGTGGAAAAATAGCCAATTTTTGGCAAACAAAAGTCGTTGCAGGATAAACATCAACAAAAAAATTCTGAAAATAATATCGCATATTTACACATACATTTCTTCTCTTTCTGAAATTATTATTTTGGAAGAATTGTATAAAACTTCCTTAATGGTCCTGCAACGATATTACCCAAAATTTTCAAACAACTAAAGAAAATTCCGGCATTCAATGGGTTTTAACCCTAAAACGAAAATTTTCACACAAAGAAAAAATTCCACACAAAAAAACACTTACATATTTGACAAAAGCGGCGCCGGCGGCCTCGTAATCCGTTAAACACTTTTCAATTTCTTTTAAGAATATCCTAAAAAAAAGAAATCATTTTTAAAAAGTACAAAGAGTTTTCGGGTAAAAATTGCAAACTTTGCAATTAAGACATAATATAACACAACGTCTGACAAGAGAAAAGGGCATTGATAAAGTGGGGAACGGTGATAATGTGAACCAGGGTTCTGAGGAGTCTTATCAGTTATTACGCCGCAGACTTTAAGAAGTAAACCTAACTTAAATTGAATATTACCAACTACCATTACAAACCCAATTTATCTTTAAGCATTAAAAGCGCTTTTTTAGAACTACAAAAACTAACTGAACTGGAAAGCATAAGTCTAAGCCTGAGCTCGCGCTTAAACACTAGCCTTGACCATATTCAGGTATTTAAGTCAAAACACGAAATAAAAAAAAATAAAAGTTTGACATCTAAGCCTTAGCACTTCCCAAGTTATACTTTAAGCCTAAGGCATACAAATCTTGTAAAACCGATATTGAGGTTGCACAGGCCCAAAGTCACTACCGTTTTAATTTCAAAGATCTTTTGAAAAGACTAGACTGGCGGTCCAAAAAGACTGAAAAAAGCAAAAAAAAATTTACGTTTTGTGGAAATCCAAGATTTGAGCAATATTTGCAAAAATAATTTTGTCTTTGCCCTGCAAGTCCTCGGGCAATTCCATCGTCGACAAATTGGCGATGTAACCTTCCACGACCGAATTAAGGTCTTGGACGTAGATCCTCTCGGTCTCCACCAACTCATTGAGCACATACCTATAAGAGATTCAATTAAATTAACAATTTTAGTAATTTTATAATTATATAAAAGAATAAAAATAATTTTAATTAAAAAAAAATTACCATCGCTTCGTTTTGGCGGCCTCTTTTGAACAGACTTTCACAGCAGAAGCGTTCTCATTGCCATCCTGTGGAGTTACGACGGCATTGGACTCCGCATTATTGTACGGCAAAGTAGCGTTGGCTCGTTGTAGGAAGGCGTTTTCGTTCATCTATAAACATTGGATATATTGAATAATTATTAAATCGCAATGGCACTTCAAATACTTTCAAATCCTGTAAAAGAAGCGTCCGCCTATTGACGCTTTTTTCTAATAAATCCCCATGAATGGGTGTTTAGTTAAAAAACTTGCTCTTAAGTTGAAACTATAATTTTAAATTTTGTTGGTGTAAAGACAAATAGAAGTGGGACAAAACGATGCAAACAAACAGACGGAGACAAAGAGACACACGCCCAATAAGACATGCGAACTAAAAGGCGCATAACTGTTAAATAAAATTTTCACAAAACTAATTTTTCAACTTAATATGGCGCACTTTCTACTGTTTACCGTAATTGGCTATGCCAATAAACGAAAAAAAACATTTACGCCTTTTTGTCCGTACTTAAATTTATCCGCTGTGAATTTGTATTTGTTCAAGTCATAACGCGTTACTAAATAATAACTATTTAAAACCCTTCCTTTAATAAACAAAAAAAAGTACCCATCTATATGAAACTGTTAAAATTTGAAAAAAAGAATAAAAATATGAGTAAATTTAAAAAAATTAACTCTTTTAAAAAAAAAATTTACTTTTGCTTTACAAAACAAATGGCGCAAAAAACTGAAGAAAAAAAAGAAGTAGAAGGGCTTGGTAATTTATCTGTGTACGCAAACACGACAAAATCAATCAAAAAAAAATTGTGTGTGAAATGGGCTGGAATCTTGAATGCTCAATTTTTCATTGACAAAACATTAAGCTCAAAAAAGTTTGGCACGCTTAAATGTAAGCTTAACGCTTAAGCTTAAGATTGGCGGAAAAAAGAAGACTGTTTGCTTGCCGAAGTTTTAAGAGAAAATAATTTACAATTATTTTTTCGAGCCTAAATTTATAATGAACAAAAAGCAAAATTGAAATTATTATTATTTTTTATTTTATATTGTATAATTTTGAGGGCTTTCGGTGCAAATTTCTTATGGAATATTTTAATGAATATTAATGACAATGTGGAGCTGCATTATGTGAAAAAAATTTATAAACACTAATAAAATACCAACAGCCCTACGAATAAAATTCAATTTCAGTTTAACAATTTGTTTTGTAAATTGAGCTAACAATGAATTGGGTCCAGCTAATTTCTTTTAAGGCAAAAACAGGTGGCAGATCAAGTAAAAATCAATGTTGTAACTTGCAAGTAAAAACTTTAAGATATACGATTCGCTGATTTTCAGGCCTACAAAAAACTAGCTGTTAAATTCGATGCACTTTATGCTTTAACTAATTGCTTAGCTAATTGCAAGGCACCACTTTTACATCATTCCTTTAGCCAAAGTAGTCAGATGATAAAATAAATAGTTTCACGAAACTGTATTGATAGTCATTTGAAACATGTCGCTATAAATAAGTGAACCCCATGAGCTATAATATAAATTAGCGAGCCAAATGTGGGGAATGAGACAAACTTTCAGTTAATTGACTAGACTGTATGATTCAACTCCTATTTTGTGTTAATTATTGTTTTCTAAATATAGAGTTTTGGCCCTTTTACTTAAGTTCATGCCTTCTTCTTGCCACAAATAAGTTAACCCCAATCCAAAGGTTTGTCCTCTATTTTTCTAAAGACTTAATGTTTAGCGAAAAAAAAAGAAGATTAAATTCATGATTCATCTATAAGACCTTTTAAAAATATTTCTTTGGTTATTTTAACATAAACTGTAGCAACGCTAGAATATAGTTTATTTTTTAACTATTAGACACTCCTCATTTTGAATTATCAATGCGCACCACTTTTACATCATTCCTTTAGCCAAAGTAGTCAGATGATAAAATAAATTGCAAAGGATCTCTGAAAATACACCCTTTCCTTTCACCACAAAACAAAAAAAGAATAACTACAGCGATCCCTTGTAGGGGAATGGCTCAGTTAAACAACAAATTCCTTTTCTTTTTAAATCAAAAAATCAATGCTAACCAACCTCTAAGGAATTCAATGCTGAACACTCGGCTACCGAATCGTCCAACGACGCATTGGTGTTTTCGTTTTCCACATTGGCCAACGCCGAATTAAGTTGACTCATTGGAGGCGGTAAATCGGAGTCACCAGTTGTGGTAGACGTGGAAGCGACAGCCGTGTTATGCGACTGTTGTTTCGACTTTTTCGAATCACAAGGCTCAATTACAGAAGGTGAAGAAAGCACGCATGCCTAAAATTTTAAAATATAAAATACAACAAATGTCAAGCATTTAAAAGAAAATGGGCATGTTACACATTTGAAGCGCTCTACGACAAATATATAAATAGACATGGGCGGCCAAAACAAATTTCGAACAAAATGTCATAAAACAAAGCGCAAAAATGTATGAGCGATAAGAGAATTTTTGCTTTCAAGTGATTTTCAGGTAGCTTCAGAGTCGAAACTTCAACCTATTTTTTTCAATCTAAAATCATTTCTACGCAAATCGTATCAATTGAAAACCGTGAAAAAACTAAACAATAAACCATAATGCTTTTTCTCTTAAAGCCAATTGATCCAACACTAGGCTTGAGCCTTCAAAATAATAACTTTATCATAAACGTGCCTGCAAATTTGGACCAAGCAAAAAGAAGGCTAAGTAAGCCCTATTATAGCAAAAAGTCAGAAGAGAAAAAAACAAAATTTAGCATTTCCTCCATGGAAACAATTTTGAAAAAAAAACGAACCGTTTTTTTGAAACAAAAAGTTGGAAAACGGGAGTTAAACAAATTTGTCTTCCAAAAAAAAAGAGACAGAAGGTGCTTTAATTAAGAAGCAAATAACAAAAAAATTACATGATAACACAAGTTTTCTGACCTTTTATTGACAGCAAAACATACATGCGCATACACGCATATTTGGCGCTTGTTGCGCTAATTTCTTATTCACGCTCGGCAAAAAAAATAATAAGAAGTTTCCTTTTATTTTTTTTACCATTTTTTTCCCCTCACTCCTTTCTGTTGAACAAAGAATTCAAATGGAAAAAAAGGGCGACAAAACTTAAAGTTTTGGAAT
This sequence comes from Drosophila nigritarsus, assembly GCA_035044305.1. Lineage (NCBI taxonomy): Eukaryota > Metazoa > Arthropoda > Insecta > Diptera > Drosophilidae > Drosophila > Drosophila nigritarsus. The sequence goes on from JAWNMF010000589.1 coordinate 209,628, forward strand.
ACAAAAAGTATTTTTGTCCTCGGCAATCTCTGCTGCAAAAAAAAAAGAAAAAAACAAACCGATTATTTTTTGGGGATTAAATAAGTAATATCTCAGGTTGAATGTTCTTTAAACTCCCAAAAGTATGGGAGTTTTCATTTCAGTTTAAATTAAGTCTATTTCACTTTACCTTAAACCTAAATATCTTGAATGTAGGTAAAGCATAATCCACAGAGGCCCTAAAACTACCCACTTGCTCTTCATAATTATGGCCAACAGAGTCTGTAAGATACTGTAAAAGCCTAAACTAAAAAATTTTTTGGACTTAAATGAAAGCACTGTTTAAAAGCAAAAAATGCGCTAGTCTTTTTGCGACAACAGTTCATAACCAACCCTACTGTCGGTATATTAATTTTTTTACTTTTGTATTTTGCGTATTATTTCTGCGTCCTTTTGTCCTAAATCATTTAACTGTCCATATGAGAAACTTTGGAGCCACAATAGCCATAAAGACTTATCATCAGTTAACTGTAAGGGTTTTTTTGCATTTTGCTGCCAATCATTGCACATCCCTTACAATAGGAAGTTGCGTTTATTTTTCAAATTTCGATCTTTTTAACCACTAAATTCCGTGCCAAAAATAGACATTGGCGCGTTGGCATTGCCACTTTTTGATGAAAAAAAAGGAAAAATTCCAAAACAATTTTGTTGGAAACAAATACAATTATAAATAAAATAAATGAATGCAAAAATAAAAGAACGATTGAAAACTCACAGTTTCGGCTGCTGATGGACCTGGCGGAAAACTGGCAGACGTGCGTTGCAAGTCACTCTTTGCGTCATTTATTGTCGAAGCGCCGCCATTGCAGCTTGCGTGGTTGCCGTTTCCAAACGTTTCAGTGGAGTAGTTCGTTAGTGGTGTTGTTGCAATTGTCGTCGCAACGTTATTATTAAAAAATCGTCTAAACAAAAACAATTTTAAGTTCATATGTCTCACCGATGATTGAATTAATTAAATGATGTTAGCATTGATAAACGCAATAAACAATAAATCCACTGATTGAACCCCACGTTCTATTTGAAGCCTTTGGTTAATTAAGCCTGATCACCTGGGAAATGTTAAGAAATAAGGGAGTTTAGCTAGCGGATTTGCATTTTAATCAAATGTTTTGGGCATAAAAATAAGTTTTATAAGTTTATTTCACTAACTCTGAAAAATACATTTTATATACGTTTAAAATTTTAAAAACAACAGAAGAAAGAATAAGCCAGCAACCGTAGTATTGGCTGTAAAAGGGAAGGCACAATGAGTGAAAATAAACTTTGGTGCTCAAAAAAGCAATTACAGCTCTGGCATTTTAATAGTTCCAAAGGGGATTCAATTAAAAAATTACGGTAAAAAAGTGGCTAAGTAAAGATGAAGCAAGGCTTAAGCCTAAGCTTGAGAGAAAGCATAGCTCTAATCTTAAACGCAATAGCCATAATTAGCAAGCTAATGTTGACCAAACACTTAATTGACAAAAGACAAACTTGTGCCATCTTAAAATTGTCAAAACATCAATTTTTCGGTAAACATAAATTACTGGCAGTATAGTTATGAGGGCTCTCAAAAATCAAAAAGATGAACTCTGAATATGAAAAAAAATAATTGGCTGAGCACAAGTAAAAGCCAAAAGCCTGCGGAACTCCTTAATAAAAAAGAAAAAGCAAATAAACAGCATAAATCGTTGAAATCCACAAATCAAGTTATATTGCTAAGCATCTTCAATAAACTTAATAAAGAAAAAAGGCTAGCAAATTGATATAAAAAGTTAAATGCGAAAAGAAGAAATAAAATAAAGAAGACAAAATTTATTTTTTGAGGTAATGAAAAATTCAAAAAAAAACGAGGAAAAGAAATATAAATTATGGCAAAAATTTAAGCTTCTTTTGGTGCCACCGACCTTCCGCTTCACGTTGAGCCGGGCAGAAGAAGGAAGGCAAAAAATTGTACAACAGCTTTAAGTAAACAAAAAAGCAAAGAGAAAAAACACACGATAGCATTCGAGAAAAACGGAAAAAAATTGAATTTCCAAAGGTTTGCGTATAAGTAAATGAATGTGTGTTTATGATGTTTTCGTTTTTTTCCCATCCAATTTTCTACGTTCGTTCTTTCTCATCCGACGACGCCGGTTCACACTCACTTATTCTATTTTATGATTTCTCCTTCATTTTTTTGCGTTTATTAATATTTTAAATACTACGTAAATATAAACAATACAAATGTATATATCTATAAATATGTACTTGTACTTTTGTATAAGAGATAAGATAGCGTATACAAGTAAATTTCTTCTTTATTTTTCAAGCAGACAGACTCGTTTTGCGGCGTTAATTTCCAAAAATGAAAAAAAAAAGGAGTCTGTAGTATAAAATTATTACGAAAAAAATGCTTAACTAGAAAAATTGCTGTGAAATGTTTCGCTAACCGAAGCTTATACGAATGAAAACAATTTTTTTTGCACAATGAGGCCGGGAATAATAAATAAAGCAAGCCCATAATGCGTGGAAATATTATTGAAACGCAATTGGTTTAACAAGATTTTGATTGACTATAAATAGAGCTCACTATCGTAAACCCTTCATAAAACATCCTCTTCTCTTTAAGATACCGCTAAAAACGCGAATAAATACGCTATAATCTTAATTCAGAACTTGTCATTTTAGATCAACTGTCATTGCTTACCGCTCACCAGTGGTGCGTAATGTTTCAGTAACCCTTTTGTTTATGAATACTATTTTTCTTTGTCTAAAAAAAATAGGATTGCATTTACCCACCACTGCTGCTCACAATTATATTGATGCAAGACTTAAAAACAGACATAACGCCTCAATACAACAGTATTGCACCAAATGTTGTGCTTCAGGCTTTATCGCAGTTAGAAATCCGAAAATTTTCCTAGATCGATTTTGAAAAGCAAAAAAAATTGGTAAAACTAAAAATAATAAAAAAAAGTGCAAATCAAAATTCAAAGCGTTTTCGCTCTTCAACACAACTCAAAATCCAGAGCCATTTAAATATTTGACCAAAAATATTTATTTTTCTCGTGGAAAGCAATAACGGACAAAGAGGGGCATATAAGCCTTTTTTGACACTTTTAAGTTCACTTATATATTCTCCGTTTCTTTCTGTCAGTAGAAGGGCAAGCCAGAAAAAAATTTTTTGCTCAAAAAAAATTAAGAGAAGAAAGTAATAAGTGAATTTCGTTTCAACAACAAGAAAAAAATTAGCACTTCGTTCAAGATTTGAACGCGTAAAAAAAAAGATAGGGAAAAAAGGAGGAAGCACAAAAAAATTAAAGAAAAAATTGAAGACGTTTCCCCTCTTTCCTCTATTTTTTTGTTCATTAATTCGTTTCGTTAAGGAAGTTTTCGTTATTTTTTTAAATTTCCCAATTTTTATTATGATTACATCTGTGCAAAAGGCTTGGGCAAGAAAAAAATATATTTAAAAAAATATGTTTAACTTTAAAAAGACATAAATTAAACTTCATTTATTAGAGCAACAAACCAAAATGGTTTTCCCATTTTAAACCCGTCCAACTTTGAAACAGCCGAGTGGGAAATTAATTTCTTGTGCTCACGGCTACTGACGTTAAAGTGTGTTGGAAGCTTAATAAACAGATAATTACAATACACATATAAAAACATTCATTTGCAAAACGAACAGTTTCCATTTGCAGCATCAATTAACAATTACATTAAATTTACATTCGGCGTCAGGAAATAGACTTGTCTTTCGAAAACACTGCAAGAAAAGACAAGAAAAAAAAACATGGTGGATGTGGGCCGGCTAGTCAACATTTACGCAATTAGTGCAAAAAAAACAAAGCCAAAAAAAGCAATAACAATATTAACGAGACAAAACATAAAAAAAATTCAGGACGAGGAAAAAGACGTATCTTTTACTGAATACCCAAATTGGGCAGCTGCAAAAAAAATAATAACTTTCACGGCATCCCTAAGACGTCCAAATTAGAATGCTACAAAACAACTTTAAAAATTTTATGACCGTCTAAAACATAAAAAAAAACTTTTTTGCATTTTTAAGCAAAAAATAATAAAACTTTGTTTTCTAATCATTCTAATAGCAAACCTAAAAAAGTTTGAGTATACCCACAGCAAAAGAACCAAACTAAGATTTAAAACGCTCCATGCGTTTTATTAAACTAAATTTTACTATACCAACTTTAAAGCGCAACATGACTGCTGCAAAACTGTAAAAATGATTAAATATAATAGGAAAGCTTATTTGCGAAAATGAGCCAAAAAATTAAAGAAACAAATGTTCATTAATCAATGCTTTAGATTTGCTTCTGTACAATGTTCCACGTCATTGCTCATTGTCATAAACATAAAAAACAGTAGAGAAATATAAAAGTTGAACGTTGAAAAAAAAAACAATTTTTTTGAAAAACTGAAAAACCTATGCTTTCCAGTTGTATCCGAAATGAGGCCAACAATCACGTGGACTCATTTTGTAGGCAATTGAAAGCTCTAAACTTATCAAATGAATTTTGCAACAAATATAAATTGAAAAAAAATTTCGATAAAAAAATTCACAAAAAGTGTAAAAATCAGAAAAAAATGGTTGCCATTTTTTTACTTTTTTATTCTTAAATGTGTATGTATTCTAGAATTGCAGCATTTATTTAGCGTTTTGCTTAACACAAGAAAGACAAAAAAAAACAAAAGATTTGGATAACTCAAGCCGAGCCGGCTGATATATTTTTTATCGAAAAAAATTTTCATATAAGGTACTACTGCTCGTTTAAAAATGACAACACTGTAAGTGCTGTTTTTTTAAGGATCACTCATTTTATCGACTGTTAAGTTGTTTTAACAAATTGGAGAACATGCGTTATAGCGTTATATACCCGCAAAAATGGGCGGTATTACACATCTCAAAATTTTAAAATATCAAACCATTTAAACCCGCCTTTGTCTGCCCCATGTGAAAAATTCTTATTAAAATTATCGACTTTTATTATATATATATACGATATCCACAACAAGACGCTATAACTTTTTTTATTTTTATGGTATATTATTTGGGTTTTGCTTGTTTTATCGGGAATTGCATGAGGATTTCAACGGTAACAACATTTGTACAAAATGTTTTTAGATCAGTCAAGTATTTTGTCACATAATAAAGAAATTCACTTTTGCAAATTTTATTATCGAAATTTTCTATAATTTAGAATTCATTTGATAAGTTTAGAGCTTTCAATTGCCTACAAAATGAGTCCACGTGATTGTTGGCCTCATTTCGGATACAACTGGAAAGCATAGGTTAATTCGTCACGTTTTTGTATTGTATCCTATATCCTTTCTGTGACATATATTTTATACATTTTTGTGTTTTAAGAGTAATAAGCTCAATTTCATTCTTTTTTTTATTTTCGCGTCTATATTGTGGTAAGCAAGTAAGATGTTTACTACAAAGAGTAAAAAAGAATGTGAACAAAATGTACAAGAATGAAATTTGAGAGCACATTAATAAGAACCTTTTTTTCTTTCCTAAATTTTTTTAACTCTGTTTTTCTGTCTTTTATTTTTCAAATTTTTTTTAAGACAGAACAATACTACTCAAACAATGTCCCGGTTTGTGCGTCAAACTCTATAAGGACAAAAACACGCTAAACAAAACGTCAAGGAAAAAGCAGAGCGTACAAAAACAATGCCGGGTAAAAAAAAGCAAATAAAGTGATAAGGACAAAAAAGAGACGCAAGAACAAAAAAATCGGAAAAAGGCAACGGGGACAAAAAGACCCCTGAACAAAATGACAGAATAATTAAAGTAGTATACGCACTTATTTTTAGTAGTCCATTTCAAGGCACATAATAGTTAATGATTGAAAATAGCCCAATTAAGCCTAACAAGCAAAAAACATATTAAACATAGGCATTATATAATCTAATTCAATCTCATATGCGTAAATTAAAAAAAAATGTTTATTTATGATTATGATGCCGTCGATATTTTAGCCAAAATCCAATATATTTGTTATTGCTATTTAAATAAAAACAAGACATTTCTTAACAAATAAAAACGATAAGATTAAAAAAAGTAAAAAAAAAATAAAAATTGAGAAAACAAAATTTGAAAAACCGGAACGAAACTTTAAAGCCAGAATAAATGTAAAACCGGAAACAAAAACTACTTCCCATTATTAATTCTGAAGCTAAGCAATTTAATCAACACATAACCATTGCATTATGCATATGAATCTCCACTGAAGAAACAAATTTTGCAACAATAAGGCACATTTGATTTTTTTGCACAAAACATTCGACAAAACAACGACGACAAAAGGCAATACATAAAAAAACTGAAACCAACCGCAACGAAGAGCGTTTTTGTGCTTTGGACATGGTATCCACATTGCCGGGCTCGGTCGCAAAAGTGCTTGGTCCTAAAAATGAGCAAAATACATAACTTTCACAGGTGAACAATTATAATTTGAAATGCTAAAATAAAGATGCTGAAAAATTTCATGGTTAATTTAATATTCAATTAATATGTCAGAAGTAGAAAAATCAGTCCTAAGCATTTACTTTTTAACGAAAACGTTTTCAATTTTTTAAATTCATGTTACGCTTCCATTAAACATCAAAGCTCGAACTTTGGGTTCAAAAAAATGTGCGTCTCATTCCATTCAGAAATATTATTTGCGTTTGGTTTTATTCGTGCTAACAGAAGAAAAGAAGAAAAATTTTAGCCAAAGATTTGAGCAGGATTATTGATTTGGGAATTTAAAATTGGCACTGGAAAATCGCGTTGGGAATCATGTTCAAATAAAAATTTTAGGCTCTCAAAGTTTGTAAAAAATAGTAATCGGAGCTTTTAAGGCATCCATTTGAAGAAAATTTTAAAATAAAAATTAATAATTTGCTGCGGACTTGAATCAAAAAAATGAACAAAAAGAACAGCCAACTACCAAAAGACGCAGAATCATCGCTGAGTTGAAAAACATCCTTTTTTAGAGAGATGCTTTTGGTTAGCGGCGTTGAGTGAAGAAAAGAATAAGCGTTTTCGAAAGGCAAATGCCCATTTTTGTTTCTTCAATGAGCCGTGACTAAAGTCTTTGTTCACCGACTGCGAGCCGTCATTGGACTCGGACTTTAGCGAGCAAGTGGAAAACAACGCATCTTTCTTATTCAACGACGTCGACGACAGACCAATGTCGAGTGAGTCGCGAGGAAAACTGGCGTCCTCTGAAGGCGGAGTTGATGTGTTAAATTGCTTTTTTAACCTCGCTCCACTACAAGATCGATGATGAATTTTGAACGAGAATTTGTTACCGGTGGTGAGAAGACGACCCTTCGAGTCGCTATTGTTTTCCTGAGAGGAGTCAAAACTGGAATCGACGGAATTACTGCCATCTTACTTTTCAGCAATTTAGACAAAGAAGACTTTTTGCTGGTTTTCTTTAGTGAGCACTGCCGTGCAACAAAGTTCTTTTCTTTTGTCTCTTTTATGGTTTTAATGTCGACTTTTGAGTTGGACAAGTCCGACGAGGTGTCCACGGTATACGATCGTTGAACTCTTTGGCGCATAATTAATTAAACAATTTACGTGAAATAGAATTATAACACAATATTAAAACAAATAAAAAGTTCCACCATGAAGTTTGCAGTGCCTAAACAAATAATGAAAGCAAAATTTTACGAAAAAAAAGCAAAAGTAAAAAATTAATTATGTTCCAAAAAAACGGAAATGGCGCCGAAAAATCTAATCTTTACTTAACAAAGTAAAAAAACAGCTGTAAAGAATTTGAGGTGAAAGCCAAGTTGAAGCAACCAAAAGCAAAGATCCATAATTGAATAGAATGAAGAATTAATAAGTTTGTTAAGATTGAGGGAATTGCAGTAGGTATTTTTACATGATCAAGAAAGAATAAGTGGATGTAAACACTTTTTCCACTAAAATTGAAGAATCTCTCTAGTTGAAACCCCCCTTTTTTAAAAAAAGTAACAAAAGTGATTAGTTTATCAAAGAAAAGCATACTGTAACTTCTTTATTTGGAACTCAAGGAAACCAATGTAATAAAAAGGTTCATTTAGAGTTTAAATGCTAACTAAACGCTCACTTAAAAGGGAATAAATTAAACTAATACAAGCCAACTTATGGATCTGAAAAATAGAGACATTGCAATGAAACTATCGTTTTTACCATAAAATTTTAAATGAGTTTCTTTTTAAACGCACAAAAGTATTCAAAAAGCTAAGCTCAGCACCCTTTTTATAAATAATAAAAAAATTTTCATTAATTTGTGACGATCAAGTGCTTTAGTGAATCAAAATATTTTAAAAAATATCGAAAAGAAATTTAATCCCGTCGTAAATTCTGATCAATCTCAAAAACCAAAAAATACAACAGCGAAATTTCAGCGCAACAATAAAATTGTAAAACTCTTAAGACGTTGATTATCGCGCGCCCAAAAAGTGCAAAAACTTAAAGTTTTTTAAAAAAGTGCTTTAAACTCTACTCAATTCAATTACAAACAAAAGCATTCAAAAAAAATTTTCAGAAATAAAATGGCAAAGAATTTTTGTGTGTTTATCAAAAAAACATGTCGAAAGCCAAAGCTTAATGTTAATTAAAAAATTTCTTGCTGCGTTTTGTTTGCTTTACATTTTATTTTTTTGGGGAGGGCTGTGCTATATTAAGGCAAAAGCAATTAACTATTTTCAATGCTTTAGTTTTTAAACAACGTTGTCTTTATTCGAACAATTTTACTTGAGAAAAAAATGGTGAAGGTAAGGAGAGAGAAAGGTGGTTTACTAAATTAAAAGTTTAGAAAAGACAAAACTGTCATTTATAAGCTTTTTTTCCTTTTAACAGGTTTTCTTCTACAAAGATGAAAAGTTGGTCAAAAAATTTAAGTATTACTCAACTTCATTCCATTGGCAATATTTAAGTTTAAAAGGAAAGGTCGAGCTCGAAAAGTATAAATGAAGACACTTCTTGCAATAATGTAACTTCGTTGAACAGATATTCATCAATTAGCAAAAGTGGGTATTTAGCAGCCAATTAATTTTTTTAGATTTTAAATCGCGTTATAGATCTAATATTTTTATTCACATTTCGAGAAACGCACGGTTAGCCTTTTTAACAAACTTTATGAAAGCGTCAGGCCCAATAGGCAAAGAACATAAATTTTCAAGCCAGAAATATTTAGAGGCAAATAAATGTAACAAGCA